>VZTV01116525.1:0-15971 GCA_013400875.1 Anhinga rufa
CCCTCCAGCTTTTGTTCACCTCTAATACGCTCCATAGTTTCCTTTCAGTTAAGCTTGTTTTAAAACTTGCTATTTAAAACAAAGAGAGGACTGAGTAATTCATGTTGGCAACAACGAAACAAGCAAACAAACAAACAAAAAATGAAATTTAGGCCATTATCCAAAACCAGGACTTTCAGTGCCTCAGAGGAGCACTTCCCCAGGCAGCGTGGATGTTCCTGGAGACCCTGGGGAGGTCAGGACGGTCTCACCAGGTACCTCAAGGCCCCCTGCTCCTACTCCCATGTTCAGGGATAGCTGCAGAGAAGACACTGCTGCATACAGGCAAAAGAAAAAATAAAAATCCAAACCAAACAAAACCTGAACCCCTTGCCCCAAGAGGGGGATAAGAAGTGATCTATTGACTATGAATTTCATTTATCTTACCACCTTCCTCGGTCTGAGCAGTTGCAACAGCGTCGCTTGCGATGCGTGTACACATATTAGCCTGTGTATTTCCCATCCTACTTATCCCCGGGAATTTATTCTAAAGCTTGCTTTTGGAAACCCATAAGTAGGACATAATTCGGAGGATTTGATGTTCTGGTCAACGTTTTGTCAAGTAGTTATTCTGCAAGCCGTGATATTGTGGAGAAAAATGTCCTTAAAAATACATATATACATGTATACATGTATATATATGTATATATAATTTTACTTATATTGTATAAATGTAAAATCAGAGCCATGCAAAACACAAGCATCCAGAAACACACAGGACATTTGGTTTGCCTATCTATGCTGGGCAAGCACTTTGAGCCTATTTCACCCTAAAATAGGCACAAACATGTACCTTTCTCCAAGGCAGCTCTTTGAGCTCATGCCGGGCAGCCAGGCACAACTGTGCCACCCAGAATTGGCAGAAGTGCTGTCAGTTAGAAACTTTTTTATTATGGAAAATAATTTCTATCCCTCTACTGGAGAGCTGCAGCCCGCATCCACTCATCCCATCACCTGCTGCAGCTGGTGGGATGCGGGAATTCTTCTGTATCCTATGGTAAAACCCAATATATTACTATTAAAAGTCCTCAGAAATATGCTTACTACAAGCTTTTTGAAAACAACTGGATTATTTTCTCTAGTTTTGAGGGGAGGAGGAGGAAAAAGGTAGCAGCTCTTTCCTGGCTCTCCATGTCCCACCACCCCCATCTGCCCTCTGAAGGCAAGGAAAGGGGAAGAAAAATTGAAAATAATACTTCTTCCTAATTTTTAAAGTTTTCTTTCCCTTTTTAATTTCAAATAGAGGTGGGAAGTGGTGCTCTTTTCTGTGGATAAAGAGGAGGGTGCTCGATTTCTATCAAAGTCATGATACTTATGAGAGTTGATAAAAAAAAAAAGAAAAAAAAACCCAAACAGAAGCAAAAACAGACTTTCCCCTTGACAAAAACCTCAAAGGTGTCTTAAGAACAAGCTGTATTTTCAGGGAAAGTATTTAATTGGATTTTTATAGAACATGTTGAAAGACATTTGCTTCAAATGCAGTTCTGTCTTTGCTGTTATAATTTAAATTCTGTGGCTTAAAAAATAAAAGCCCGAATTTTGCCTTTTTTCTCCCTTTTCACTTTGCAGTACAACATAATTTTTAGAAACTTGCACTTTCAGTATAAACTTTTTTGCTCTTCCTCCATGAAATATAATCTGGGGGTCCCCAGGGTGAAGCTGGTGGGGGGAAATGGGGTATCTCGAGCCTCTCTGGCAGCTGCCTGCCTCTGCTTGCTGGGATGCTGTGAAACCCCAGGAGGACACAGCCACTTGCTTTGCTGGATCTTGTCCCCGATACAAACCCAAAGCCGTGCTCTCGCCGCAGGTCAGCTAACCCCGGGTAAAAAATAACCCCTTGTACACGGGGATGGCAGCAGGCGAGCCGGCCCTACAGCTGCGGGGTAGAAAGCAACTGCTGGTAAATAAAAGTTTCATGTACCAGGGAAGGTAAATGCAACCTCTTTAAATCCTTACCCCTTGCCAGAGAGGAGGGCAAGAATTTAGCTGTTGCCATTTTTAATTTATTGCTAACTTTTTTTAATCCCCTAATCAAGCCACCGTTGATCCCAACACTTGCCATCGGCATTGCTAAAAGGTAACCCCTTCCCAGGAATACAAGTTTACACGCCGCCTGCACCAAGGATTTCATGGGTTATGGGCTCACGAAACTTGCTCAGAGGCACTTGGGAAGCTGGAAAAAGGGCTGAGAATCAAAATCAGCTTCTCAGCCCCCAAGGAAACCTTTTTTTCCCCGGGATCAGCCTTGATGCTGCAGCCCTGTGCTGCAACACAAGAGGGCAGGGACCGAAACTCCACCTGCCTCGCAATTCTTTTCCCTCCACTGGTGGGTTTAAGGCTGGATCTCTACAGTACATGAGAAAAGGCTTTTTTCTGTTTGGTTTTTGGTTTTTTTTTTGTTTTTGTTTTTTTTTTTTCCCCCCCAGTTCCCTCCCTATCACCACAGCAAACACACATGTGCGCACCCCTGCCTTTAAGAGAGCGCTGGTTACTTTGCCCCTCTCCTCCTCCCCCCCCAAAAAAAAATTCAAGGAGAACATACAGCTCATGAAAATTTAATGCCATATATAACAAAGCAAAATGAATATTTAATTGGGGCTTTTATGTGAAACCAGATAACAAAACCAGTTACACACAGGAAAAAAAAAAATTAAGCCCCTCTAATGTTTGATAAAAACTGGTACTGAAGCAGTTAAGCTATTGGCAACAAGCGGCTCCTAATAAACACTCAGCTAATTCTGTAGGAAAAGCACTAATTAGAAAAGCAATAATAATCGGTGTAATTGCTCTAAATTACCCTCCTCACAGAGAAGTGTGTTTGGATACTGAAACGCAGCTGCTCCTGCTCCATCCAGGCGCTCACAGCCAAGGATGCTCTGCTTTTCTCTGCTGCCCTCTCCAGGCCCAGGAAGGTGGAAGAGCTCTCACCTCTCACATCCCAGGGAAAGGCAGGGGGAAATCCCGCACCCTGGGCACCCTTGGGTGTCCCAACCTGCCTGGGCTCCCTGGTAGTATCACCTGGATGTCCCTGGCTCCAGAAAACACAGCATTGGGCTCCGGAGCTGGGATTGGGGTGGCCGAGGAGATGCAAGGAGGGTTGGTAGGTCCCTCTGGACATCCAGCTGCTTATTTATCTGCCCAAATAGAACTAATAGAGCTTAGTGGTTTGGACACATGAGACAGGCTAGGGTTGCTTTGACTTGGCTTATAGCGTTGTAAGTCCACATGCTGAAACAGCCCAGGGGCTTGGTGCAAGAGCTGGAGCAGCATCGCTCCTTGGGGCTTGCCACCCTCTCTCCAGGTCTCCTCAACAAGGGGACCCACAGACACATAGAAGCACAGAAGGGATGAAACCCACAGCTCTTAGATACCAAAACACAGTGGAGAGCCCAGAGCTCAGCAATCGATGCAAAACCAGGAATATTAACTCCTCTCTGATGCACACGGTGCCCAGAGGAGAGGTGCATGAAAGGGCACGTGAGGACCGAATCGGCCCTTCCTCTTCACGGGCTTCACAGTATTTTAAAACTCATGGTTAGGAAGATGAGGACACTGAAAATGCCATTATTTTCATGGTTCAGATTACAGGTAGACTTTGGACATTAGGTGCCCTCAAATGCTCCCCGTGCTATATACAAAGCATTGAAATTATTAGTGTAACAAATGCTCTCTTGCGTGATACTTCTGGTTGTTGGCAAATGTGTTTACGCTAACTTGAGTAATAATGAACAGAATAACAAACTTCCATTGACTGTATGTCTGTACCAGCCAGTGAGGTTGCACTAGGGTTGATAACCAGCATTTTCAGAACAGTAAATTACCTCCCCACGCAGTAAGGAGAAGTTAACAGACAAGCTCAGAGTGACTGCAGAAGGCCAGCATACAGCTGGGGCTTCAGCCCAACCTCACTGGTTCCCCCAGCTGCGAAGCTGAGCTCTTCCTTCACCAAAAGAAGCTAAATCAGCTGCAGACTGAGAAGCCCTGCAGTTGGTCACCAACCTACACGCCTGCACAAGTCAAAACCATCCTTGACTTGGTGCTTTGGTGACATGGGTGCTTTGCACACAAATAATCCCATCAGCATCCTATGGTGCCTCCTCCCTAGTCTCACTCGCTTTAGCAGCACAGATTAATTTAATCCAATAAGACTTAAACTGTAACCCAGTGACATGCAACTATTACCTGATAAAATAGAAATATCCACCTCTTTGAGCATTCTGCGACCTTCCCCTGGGAGCTTCACCCTCCCGGTGCCAGGTCGGTGACTGTAAGATCAGGACACCCCAGCCCCGGGTGACTGCAGTGCAGCTTCCAGGTAGGGTTTGCCAAAACCAGCCCAAAGCCAAATTCTTGCTCACCGATGCCAGGCTGGCCAGCACCTGGGAAAACAGCCCTGAAAATGCATTCTCTACTGGTTGTGGTCTGCATATACGTTTTGCACTGCAAAAGCCACACGTCGTGCTGTGCTCTCATGCACACTTCGTTCAAATTGCATAGACCTTACCGGCAGCAGAGTTTGGCTTTTATTATATCAAGTTAATTTTTAACACAGCATTATTTTATGGTTTGAGCAGCTTTCCCAAATAAATCTGCATCAGCTCTTGATGCTGCAAAGTCCTCAATAAATAAAAAGGTGGGTGGGTGGGTGGATGTCCTCAGGGTTGGGGTTTTCCAGGCTGGTGGCAGGGATGGCATGGCAAAGCCCTGGCCAGCTTGGCTGAAACTGTTGTTAAGTTCCCTTTCGGAGCTTGAATCTACGGCTGGCAGACATACAAGGACAACTCTGAAACATTTTGCAAAACTGGCCCCAAATGGCATGATATCTCGATTCACTTCACTTCCAGCAACTCCCATGGCTGTAGAAGAGATGTTTTTCTTTTTTTTTTTTTTTTTTATTTAATTTCACTGATCCTGATGTAGACATTACAGATGAAATTATTCCAGGAACAAAGTAAAATGGTCAGAGCCTGTTGCCAAATTTTCTCTTTAAGCAGAAAAGCAGAAACCTAAAAGCAGCGCCTTGGAGAGTCAAAGCCCTCTCTGAGCTCGGTTTAATCCCCTTACTTGGGTGACGTTACTCATGCTGCACTGCAGCCTCAGAAAGCGGACAGTCACGCTCCAAGTTTCCCTGTGTAATTACATTTAAATCCTCATTGCTTCCATGCATGCTTCAGTGTTATTTATATTGGTTTAACGATCCATTAAACAAATACTGTACTTTGAGAAGTGCTACTTTGCTTATGAACATTTACAATTTCTCCCGCGTTCAGCGGTGCTAAGCACAAGGAAGGGGACTATGGTGCAGAGCTGGTTTGGAGTAAGGGCTTGGGGCTTTTGGCGGTGTGGGGAAGGGCTTTAGCAATATTAACATACCCCTTTCTGGCTTTGTGTATTTAAAAAAAATACTTAGAGGACATTCAGAAGGCTTTTTTGTTTGTTTATTTTAAAAAGGACTTTCTGTAGGATCACATATTAATTGCAACCTGATCACGCTCAATAGGGGGCTCCCACCTGGTAGGATTTACTCAACTGGAGCCCAATCCTGCAAATACTTCCAGAATTTTAGTGCTGCAGAGAGGCTCCAGGCAATGAAGCACATCCCATGAGCCGACCTCACCTTCCTCATCGCAGACACTGCACATCCAGCCACGCACATGGAAGCACATCCCACCATGACCGTGCGTTTGACCAAGAAGGGAAGATGTGGCCCCAGCCCCTGTGGTGAGCAGCATGGTTCTTAGCTGTTGTCAGCTAAGAGGCTGGGATGGCGATGGAGTGGGAAGGAGCCAACAAATGCCCTCCCAGAAAACTGGAGCTGCACTGGGTCCTTGGGAATGAGGAGCAACAGGTTTACCCAAAGAGGGTCTTTGCAGGCAAGAGACACAAAGAAGGAAATCCCAATGCAAGGGAAGAGATGGGATTTGGGCCGCTACCCTTCAAAGGCAGATTTCAGCTGGATCAGCAATGGGATGTGTCAGGCATGGAGGCGCCTTGCAAATCCATCACTTCAGCCCACAATTCATTTAATTATTTTTTTTAAATGGTCTTCAGTTGGGCAGCTGAGCTTATTTTATCCTTTTAGTTTGCTGCACACACTAGGTGAGCCCCAGCACAAGGGAGGGGGGTGAAAAGGAACCAGAAGGTAGAGGCGGGTAGAGACCAGGCCATGACAAGGAGGTGGACAGGGAGGATTTGGGGACATCAGGGGGACCTGGCAGCATTAGGGGCTGAGACACCCCATAAGCATTAGCAGCAGCTCAGGTCTGCAGGAGCGAGGAGAGGGTTTTGTTTTCCACCTAATTAGGGTGGCCAGATCTACCTGAAACACATGCCACCTCTTTCATGTGCCCATTCACCCTTTACTCCTTTCCAAAGTGGTCTCTTGCGTCTTAAGACCTGTCTTATTATGCTTAGTCTAGCAGAGTGGAAAATTTAATTTTAAGCTAATTAGTTTCTAAGTTGCCGAATATCCTCAAATTACCAGGCATCACCTTTCCCAAAGGAGGAGAACAACATAACTCACCTGTATCCAACATTTGACACTGCTGGAGTCAAGAGCACAGAAACAAAGGATCCCCAATTGCTTATTGTCTTGGCTCAAAGGTCAAGAGTCATTTATGACAAAGCTCTAATTAATAGTTTATTACCCATTACTGACCAGAGTCTCTTTTGTTACCATTTAATAGTATTAGCTAAAGGTTTGCTTTGAATGCAGAATAAGGTTATTTTTGAAAACAACTTGTTCAGCTTTCCTTGGTCTTCAAACAAGGCTGCCCTGCAGCCCGTCGCTGCTGCATTCCCTGAGCATACCTATTGGTGTCAGCAGCTTTTCACCTGACACCAAATCCTTGATGTGCTGTTGCTCTGATTACTTGGTCACTGAAAGGTCATATGGATATAAATACTATTTCCAGAGGGACCTGGACATGCTCAAGAAGTGGGCCCATGTGAACCTCATGAGGTTCCACAAGGCCAAGGGCAAGGTCCTGCCCCTGGGTCGGGGCAGCCCCCGGTATCAACACAGGCTGGGGGATGGAGGGATGGAGAGCAGCCCTGCGGAGAAGGACTTGGGGGTACTGGTGAGCGAAGAGCTGGGCATGAGCCGGCCATGTGCGCTGGCAGCCCAGACAGCCAGCCGTGCCCTGGGCTGCATCCCCAGCAGCGTGGGCAGCAGGGCGAGGGAGGGGATTCTGCCCCTCTGCCCCGCTCGGGTGAGACCCCCCTGCAGCGCCGCGTCCAGCTCTGGAGCCCCCAGCACAGACAGGACATGGACCTGCTGGAGCGGGGCCAGAGGAGGCCACGGAGGTGATCAGGGGCTGGAGCACCTCTGCTGTGGAGACAGGCTGAGAGAGCTGGGGGTGTTCAGCCTGGAGAAGAGAAGGCTGCGGGGAGACCTTATTGCGGCCTTCCAGTGCTTAAAGGGGGACTGTAGGAGAGATGGGGACGATCTCTTTAGCAAGGCCTGTTGTGACAGGACAAGGGGTAATGGTTTTAAACTAAAGGAGGGTAGGTTTAGACTGGATATAAGGAAGAAATTTTTTACACTGAGGGTGGTGAGACCCTGGCCCAGGTTGCCCAGAGAGGTGGTCGATGCCCCATCCCTGGAAACATTCCAGGTCAGGCTGGACGGGGCTCTGAGCAACCTGCTCTGGTTGGGGATGTCCCTGCTCACTGCAGGGGGTTGGACTGGATGGCCTCTAAAGGTCCCTTCCAGCCCAAACCATGCTGTGAGTCTATTTTGATAAATGGGCCAGTAACCATGCAAATACAGCCAGCTCTTTAAAGCTAACATCAGCAACAATCACCATCCAAATTTAGTATTCCAAGTTCATATAACATCTAGGTATTAACCTAGATGTTATATGAACCAGCATGCAATAGTTTTCAAACAATTATGTTGGGGTTTTTTCCCCTCTTTTTTTTTTTTCCCTTCAGCCCTTTGAAAGGCACCAAAAGGAGAGCCCAGACATTGGGGTGTGGACACAGCACCTGCCTGTGGGATGACAACAAGCTTCCACCCCATGGCTGGTTTTGGAAGAGGCTTTGGGTGGAAGTAGCACTCCCTTTTCATGGCACTAGCCCAAAGCACCCTCCCTCCTGGCTGGTGATCTGCGCTGATAGCAATGGTGGGGATGTCCTAAGGGGATTTGGGGAGTAGGGGCTTTGCACTCAGCAGCGTGGCACCCAGTGGGTGCTTTTTACCTTCTTTATGTCTCTGTACAATCATTTAAGAGTTTATTTAAGGCACTTACAGACAAGTATTATACGTAATGGGTTGGTGAAGATGCCATTGATTCCCATTTGAGACCTCCCATTTGAGATCACAGCATGTTGTGCGAGAAGTCGGGTGGGAAGGGGCTGGGCAGAGCAGGCTTGGGGGCAGCCCCTGCCCCAGAGACCTATCCTATGCTTGAAAAAGCTCCAACCTCCCTGTTGCTGCCTCGATGCCATTTCTGCACATGGGATCTGCGCAGGACAGGAGGAGAGAAAGTTATTCTAAGCAAAAAACCAAATTTATTCTGTGCTCCCCACCCTCCTTTTTCATGTAACTTCATCTCACTTTTTGACCCAGTATCTATTTGCTTAGTGTCGAATGTACCAGTGACAACACTCATTACTGCAGATGTACAGCAGATTTTTCCATTTGCTGGCAATTAAAAAAGAAAACGTAACTGGGCGTATAACAGCAAAAAGTATTAGTAAGTTTAGAAGTTAAATTGTGGGTCAAACCATTTTTCAATTGGAGCATTTAGAAGTATGTTTTTCCTCAACAGAATTAAATTAAAAATAAAAAAGTGTTTTGAATAGTTATTTTGCTTTGAGAGTGTTCCTTTGAGATATTCCCCAAAGCTTTTCTTAAATCCCCCACCTGTGACCCAAGCAGTTTAGCAGAACAGACATTAAAAATAAAATAATTGGGGTTACTCATCAACAAGAGTTTCAGTTAAGAAAGTTACCCCAGGTTTCCTTTAACGCAACAAGCTGTGGATGGCTGCATCTCTACGGCACATGGGAAGACTCACGTCCTTGCCCATTCTGGCAAGCCCTGGGAAGATGTTGGTGGTACGGACAGAAAATGCCATTTGTGCTATGCCAAAAGGTGCTTGCTCCAGTCACTGGCGGGTCTCACCCCTTTCCCTGAGATGTGCTTTGGTACCAAGACTTCTGCTGTTGAGGACTTCTGTCCTTCGTAAAACAGCTCCCCAGTTTTGCTTCAGGAGCTCTCACACTTGAACACCCCATGGTAAGCTCCCAAATTCCCCATTACATCCATCCATGCCCCATTCTCGCTCTCGTCCCAACACCTCCAGCCACCGCCAGTAGTGCCCACGGCTCCAGCACCACTCGCAGGGGCAACCATGGACACCCAGCCTGCAGCCATACCATCACAGCCCTTGCCACCTGGTTTTCAGAGATGCTGCCATGTGGAAGAAGTGATCCTCCAAGCGTGCTGGGCACATCACGTTGCTCATCGCATTTTGGTATCCCCAAAAGTTGTACCTGAACACTGTGTGGCCTTTTCCGCTCCAGGAGGGCACAGAGATGCTGTTGGCAAGCTCTCCCTGTGGACAGGGGACATTGTCTTTCGTGTTGGGAAGGTCACATCACCAAACCATGCTCCGTATTTCAGACATCCCCGGTGCACCTTTGGCACTGGGCAGACAGCCGGGCTGGCCACCACTCACCCATTCCCCGTTCTCTGCTGCCATCAGGTGGATGTTTGATTTTATTCAGGTTAAAGCTCCAAAATCCCAGTGCGTTTTCGCTGGGTTTAGCCATCTTGGCCACGGGCAGTAGAGTAACTGACCTTTGGTCGTGCAGGCAAAGCCATAGGAGCCTGGAGACATGGAAAGATCCCTGATTTCCCCCCTTCCCAGGAACAAGCTGATTTTGGACACAACAGAGAGCTGGCAAAACCCAACAGGCAGCACTGTTGGGTCTCGGTGTTGTCTCCAAGTCAGTGGTCTGGATCCAACCCCACCTGGGAGACTGGCATTATTTATTGCTCCCCTCAGCCAGCACCTCCCTTGCAAATCCCACCCCAGGAGAGGCAGGATTTTAAGCAGTGGCAGGATTTAGCACTAGCACCCACCTTGGCATGACCCCAGGGCCAAGAGATTTCCTGCACATGTTTTTTTTCAGGAGTCAGCAGCCTCCAGCACGGATGCCCAAGACAACACTGGGCAGGGTTTGTGTTGAGCAGGGCACCACAGCGTTTTGGAGATCTGGTGCTGAATGCACTGGAAGTGAAGTTGCTTGCAGAGAAAGAAATGCAACACACATCTTAATTTCCCAGCCAGCTTTGCTGAGATAATCATCTAGTAGCCAAAAGCTGCCACAGACAAGGTCTGCTCTGATCTAATACCACAAATGCATCTTTGCGATGTGCCCTCCTACATGGCTTCTGAGAATTGCTTCAAACTGCAGCATTTTTAAAGGTTTTTGACATTGTTTTGGACTTCAATTAGCAATAGCTAATTTAAAAGGTGTAAATCATTATTTCCCATTAATAAAATACCACCACCACATTATTTTCCAGCAGCAGCACCAAAAGCCCAGAGTATTATCTCAGTACTGAAACTTGGACAGGTGCAGAAAAACTTTGGTAGTTTGATGGAGGAGTCAACCAACCTGATACTGCCGAGACCCAGGATGCTGCCAAGATGTTCGGTGCTGATGCAGTATGATATGAAGTATTGCCTATAACATGGGCCGATGTGTTATTTTTGGACAGTAGTTGGCGACAACAATCCCAACTCATTCACTAACCTTCCACAGGGCTATAGAAAACAAGCGCTGCATGTGCTGCTTCCCCATCACCACTGAGCATCCACCCCTGGTGCTTTATTCCCAGATCTTCCATTGTATTTCAACCCCTTCCATCGCAGAGGAAGGCCCCAAGGAGAGTCTTCCCACGGATCGCATCTCCTCTTGCCAGGCTGCATGCTTGTTCCCTGGCTGAGCATTAGATACTGATTCACCAGTGGTGGGCCAAACAGAAGAGAAACATCAAGCTCACTTTGCAGCAAGGTAGTGGTGTGGATCTTCGTTCTAGGTGGCCCTAGATGATTTTACAAGGGTGAACATCCTCTGTTAAGCATGACCTAAACTGGTGAGTGGGTTCAAAAGGCTGTGGCAGGGGAGAGCCTGGACTTGCAACAGCACAGGCACAACTGTGCAAACTTGAAAACCACAGGAGACATTTTCAAACTAGGCAGAAAAAGCACGAAGCAGCAAATCAGGATATTGCAGAAGGTAATTTAGTTTTTCCCAGCAGATTTTGATCATCTACGAGTCGTGAAGCACTTCTCTTCCCATCTTGGTGGAAAGGGGAGGTAGGAAAGCAAAGTGACCATGGTGCAGGAGCCAGCACCACTTCGTGAAGCACCAGCACCTGCTGAGCTACAAGCAGAGCGCGGCAAAGGCAACAGGAGAGAGAGAGAAGCAGCCACAGAAGCTGGCTCCTACTTTCTGGGTATTCAAAGTCCTCATGGCCTAAAAGTCCTCTGTCAGCTCCTATTTTTCCTCTGCCCCCAAAGTAAATAGAATTCTCAGGCATTGACAAAAGACTATCAGCAGAAAGCAAGGTTAAAAAAGCAATAATTCAGCCAGTTAACTGCCATCGATGTTCCTTCCTATCTCTGCATTCTTGATAAACAAATTCATAACAAGATTTTACTGCTCCGTTCCCTGGAGCAGTCTATTAGTCTGTCGTTCAACATGCACTACCAGTCGAAGCCGAGCTCCCACAATACAATATCCCTTAAGATGATCTCCTTTGCATTCGCTATGATGTAATTATGCTAATTATCCAGCCGGCTTTAATATCCTCATATTTTCCAGGAGGTTTATGATCAAACCTGTTCCTTTAATTTACTTTCCCTGCCATCGGAGCCGGGGTGTTTTGATGCACTCTGCCACACGTACGTCTCTCTGCGGGCTGTTACGGTTTGTCAAGGCCACAGGGAGCTTAGACATAAGTTTGCCCCAGCTGACAAGAATTTTAAAAATCACTTCTCCTAACTAGCATTTAGCCAATGTTTGATAGCTTCTCCCATCTATAACATTATGCCGATAATGCCTGTGCATTTCAAGGTTTCATCTTTTTTTTTTTTTTTTTTTTGCAGCATAGTAAATTTCCCGGGAAACCTTCACATATTTACCCTTCCACTTGCAATGAAAGCCCTGCCTGTTGGATTAACATTTATCTGTGGAAAAGAAGAAAAAAAAAAGAAAAAAAAAAGAAGAAAAAAGAAAAACAACATAGAAATTTTAGAGGCTAGATCCTTACAGCTAGTATAAATTCAATGCATTTTATAAAACCGATGCAGCAACTAAGAAGCTGGCCTTTCAATGTCTGGAAGGAATTGCTTTAAGTAATATATATGAAAAATATCATTCAACATAAAAAGCTCATTACCTTCCCAACAGCCTGAAATATGGCGTGGTTCAAACCCTAGAGTGGATGATGATAAAGTCCTTCTTGTTCAATGAGTACTAGCTTACTTAGGAAGATTTTCTTTCATGTTCATAAAGTTTCAGTGCAAACCCTCTGCAGAATATACTTTCATTAGCTTTTTCATTTCAAGTTTTGCTGTGTGCTTTCTTTTTAAAGAATAAAATAAAATCTGAATTTTCATGGCTTGGGGCTACCACAAATTTTTCTCCCCATTAAATGTGATTTAAATACCAAGAACAGTTGGCCATAACCATAATAAAATAACCAAACATGACCCAGATCCCTTTTACAGAGGGTTTTTTGGTGTGCATCATTTCCATAAATTCCTGGGGTATGTGGTAGCCTTTAGTACTTTGTAATTTGAAAGTGTTTTTACAAACTCTTTCCTGGGTTTCTTCCCCTCTCTGTTACTGTTTAGCTGAATTGCCTCGTACCATTACATGAGAAAAATTGTGTTCTTTGCAATAGTTTATAGATCTATTCATGGGCTGTCAGAGGGTTTGCATCGCAGGCTCGACGTCTCCCTGCAACAGCCCCAGTGCAGCTCTGGAGACCTGGAAATGGCACGGTGACTTCTGCAGAGCTTGGGCCAGCCCCAGGGCTACCCACAGCTCGGTGCATGGATGGGTGAAGGTCCATCACACCTCTTTCATTTTCCTCTCTCATATAGAAATGCAACTCCAGAAGAGTCCTGCAAGCAGGTGGGAAGAGCACACACGTTCCCTACGTACACTTGCGTTTCACTCATGTTGGATCTTGTCTTCAAGTGACAAACCTCCACCTAATCCCAGACATTTCCCTATGCCATTAATTCAAAGGGCAGAGGGTCAGTCCTCCACGCCAAACGCAACGACGAAGCTGCTCAGCCCAAGCTCACGGCTTCATAGGCAGGACGCTGCTTGGAGAGATATGGAAGATGACCCATGACGCATGAAGAAGCACCTCGGCTCCTTCAACCTGAATGAGAGGACCCTCCAGCTGAGCCTGGTGGTGGAGACACCTCAGCAATATGGCAGCAAGCCTCAACGCACCCTCCTCGCCTTGGCTTGGAATTGCTAAATTCTTGTAGCAACAGTTCCCAGCGACCCACCAGAAAGACCTTCAAATGGGAGAACTTTCCTGACATGAAGGGTGTGAAAAAGAGAGCCTTAGAGGTGTGAGGCTTGGGGAGGAAAGAAGATTAGTCTCTTGGCTGAATTAGACACAATCTTAGACAAAAATACAGGTAGGCTCTGAAGGAACACTCTTCCCTTGAGAGCTAAGCTGTGTCAGCCATGAGGAGTCAGGTTTCCCCTGTCCTCCCACCACAGGCTAAGAAAGCAGATGAAAGAAACAGATACCCAACCCACAACCAGGCACAGGGACAGAATGGACCTTAGAGCCAAGGGGGAAGCCCAGGCTGCTGGCTCCACCAGGTAGCCCAGAATAATCAGAAGCTGTAACATGGAGAGGGGGAGTCAGTTAGCTGCTCCTAGGAGACCTCTCTTCCCTAACTCTGGCCTCTGGTACTACAGGGGAAGAGGAGTCAGTGAGTAAGGAGACCTGTAGGGCATCCCAGCTCTGAGGAGCACCATTTTAGAGTTGGGATGAATCAAGAGGGCAAGTCTCTGTCTCAGGAGGTTAGGGAATAGCCCAGATGGATTTCAGAGACCTCAACAGTTTTTACCAGAGTGTGATATGAAGACAGCCTCCAACCTGCTTCAGCGGATCATCAGAGCATCATCCTGTCTTCCTCAGAGCTTTGCAGAGAAATAGCAAAGCCCAGGAGATCAACTCCAGGAGAGTTCAGCCATGCAATCTGAAAAACCTGAGAAAAACCCTAGGCACGAACCTACTGAAAAGCAGAAGCATCAGTGTTTCCTGGTCACATGGGAAATAAGGAGGCTGGGTTTATTTACATTGAGCCAACCCCACATCACACGCCCTTGAAATAATTTCAGAATAGATCTCCTACCTGGGGGGAGAAAAGCAGAACTCCACTCAATTCATCTCCTAGAGTGTTCAAGGACAAGCAGGAGGGGAGCTGCTGAGACAAGCAAATCCTGTTGTCTTTACACCAAACCCACAGGGAAATCGGGACTGCCTGACAGAGGAAAAGGTAACCTTTTTGATACAGCAAACAGTGGTTGACAGACCAGAAAGCTTTGCATGAATGCCTTTTAAAACAGCCCAGAGCTTTAGGGCATGAATGTGAAATTTCTGTGTCTACCAGGACCATACCAAGGCTACTGAAGCTGCCTTTATGAGCTACTCCAATCAGAAAAGATGGTGTTTGCTAACACTAACCTGGGGAGAGACAGGCTTTTGCTCCCAACCACCGAACGAGTCTTGCCACAGCACAAAGGGTGACCAGCTTGCTGTGGGAAAGTCTGGCAGGAGAGTAAAGAGAGTGCAGCTCCATCTGGGAACACCTGAAGCGAAGCTTATAGATGAAACCTCATGTGAAGAGCAAAGACCATGTGCCCAAGAGCAACAGACACCATCTGACCATGGCGGTTGGCTGGGACATCAGCTGCAGAATCAAGTTTAGCATAGTGGAAACCTTGCCCCATAGGAAGTCAAGGTTGCCTTGCTAGGGAATCACAAGATGATCCAACAAACTCCATGCTCAGAATAATACATGATTCGAATCAAGGTTGGCGCCTACCTGAGACCACAAGATCTTACCTGCAACCACTGTAGGATATCTTTGAAACACGTTTTTGTGGCCCTTTTCCAGATTCTAGCTGTCCTAGGCTTTGCGAGACCTGGGGTTTTGCACAAGCTGTCTGGAGAGGGGAAAACGACACCTCTCAGTGATGCAGATCCAAGAGATTGCTTCCCCAGGGTGTAAGATAATGAGGCTGGAAAGTTAAATATTAGCATAGCAGGGACAATTTTTGGAAGAAAAGACAGTCCTGTTGTTAGGAGGTAGGGAGAGGAGTGAAAACCATGAAGGGGTTTAGAAGGGGCCTGAATTCATACAACAGCTTTGAGAAAGAGAAATGCTCACATCCAGACAAAAGTTATTGTGCCGCATTTAACAACAGCTGGAGGAGCTTTAGAACTGAATACCTACCGTATGTGGAGAGAGTCAGATCATTTTCCTGTTATATGGGAAAGGAAAATTCAAAATGAGAATTATTCAGTAGAAGGCTTGTCAGAAAAATTTAGTTTTGAAATAGCTGCGGACACATGGCGTGACATAAGCTCAGGGAGGTTCCCTGGCTGGAAAGATGACCAGGGGACCAACTCGTCTACTTTGCTTTTATTCAGCAGTCCCATCTAATCAACACTTTTCCACGTAACATTTCATCTCTGTCAAAAGTCCCTGGGTTGTGGTTTTTTTTTTAAATCCAAAGCTAACAAAATTTGGTGGCTTCTTTTGTGTGGACTGAAAACTATCATCTAGCACTGTTCAGCAAATGCTTTATTATTAGTTCCTTAAAACACTGTAATCAACACAGGTACCCACTCTGTTTTGTTTGCTTAA
>VZTV01116530.1:1101-14191 GCA_013400875.1 Anhinga rufa
CCCCCCCCCCAGTTTTTTCTGCCTAAACCCAAAGCAAATATAGACAGCATCAAGCCTTCCCAGTGCTGTTTATAAACTGGGAGACTGACATGCAAACATAATCATCAGGAACTGGGCGATGTGACCTGACACTGTTTCAGTTCAGTGCCATCTTTCTAAAGCTCAGGGGAGAAATAAAGAAATAATTCCTCTAAAGAATACTTAAATGGAGAGAAAGTGAAATGCTAAAAACATCAGCATTTTCCTCTGGTCTGAGTCTAGTCTGAACCAAATTTGACACTTGAATCCTGCTCAAACCTGCCAATACCCAGGCCAATCTGATAATTCTCAAAGTCCAAATGCAGAATGAAATTTATCCATCAAAAATAGATAGTTACGGTAGTTGCTGTCCCAGATTCTCAAAAAAAACATAGATCCAGCCTTCAGGCGTCAAAGTAATTTTTTTTTCATTTCCAAACATGATATATTTAACTACAACAATAAGCAATAGATCAATGTTATTAGTTAAATGAAATACATCTTGGCTCCTGAATAGTTCTGTGATAATTTGAGCCCGTATCTTACACCATCACTGTATTTTTGTCAGTGTTTCCAAACAAAGTAACAAGTTATGAACCTGGTTCTTAATATTTCCAGTCAATAGTCCTATTCTTAATTACATCACTTCACCAACTTGTGAAATACAGCCATCTCAGAGACAAAAAGCTATAAAATATTCCAAATGCTCTCCCCGTATCTCTCTCTCTCTCAGTGTGTGTATATATATGTACGTATGCATATTTGAATATCAACATTTGCTCGTGGTTCACTTCATTATCTGTGAACATGACACTTTTGTGGTTTTATCATTGAATCATAGAATGGTTTGGGTTGGAAGGCACTGTAAAGATCACCTAGTTCCAGCCCCCTGCCATGGGCAGGGACCCCTTCCACTAGACCAGGTTGCTCAAAGCCCCGTCCAACCTGGCCTTGAACGCTGCCAGGGATGGGGCACCCACAGCTTCCCTGGGCAGCCTGTGCCAGCGCCTCACCACCCTCACAGTGAAGAAATTCTACCTGATATCTAATCTAAATGTACCCTCTTTCAGTGTAAAGCCATCACCCCTTGTTCTGTCACTACATGTCCTTGTAAAAAGTTTATTGCTCTAATCTCTCTCATCAGTTATCAAAACATTCTTTTGAAGCCTAATAATGCTGTGTATATTTTGGTGAGGGAATCAAAATTGTTGATAGCTAAGAATTTGAACTGTGCAAATAGTTACTGTCGTAGCTGCAGCAACTATGTCTGCTGTAACAAAGGGAATAGCAACTTTATGGTGCACTTTGTTTACTGAAATTTGTCCCGTAACAAAATACTTCACATCCTTCTTGTCTGTAAATAGTTCCTGAGCTCCCTACAAAATTGTTATGCAGTTTCACTCCAGAGGTTCAGCTCATTATTCTTGCTGAGTGAGGTAAGAGGTCTGCAATAGCAGAAAAACCTGCTGGTGTCACATCTTAAGAGGTTTTTTCCAGGCTTCTTATCACAAACGGTTATGTCAAAAGGAGTTAGATATTATAACACTAATCCTTGACTGCGCAGAGTTCATTAAGATGTACAGAGACATAACCCATTGCTAATAATATTCCTGTAGGTATTTTATTAGCTGTTCCTTTTGTTCACAATTTTAATTGGATATCAATGAGTTTTGATGGACAAGCATGCACTGAAGAATGTGTAGCTTGTTCTGCATATTAAAACTTGCATCATCATTTTATTATCGATTTTTCACCTCGGGTGCATCTACTTTAATTTTATTCTCAGATGTGTGCAATTGACATTTAGGCACCAATGTAGGCAGCGGGAATCAGGATCTTCAGCCTCAGATACAGTCAGTGGACCACAGAAAGGCCAACTCAGGTTTTTCTGTGCTCCTAGATGGTAGATATCAGAGCTAACACCATTTAGATATCAAAATACTTGACCACGAAATGTAAAACTTATCCACTAATAACCAAGCAATAGCAATTTTGGCTGTAAGTAATTTCAAATGCAAAATTGTCCTTGCAGTCCTTTGCAACCATGACCTGATGGAAGAGAAAGTAAAACCAGGTTTATGCTTAATGCATTTCAATACTATAATCTCTGTTTATTATGATAACCTTGCTGGGGAAACATTTTGTTTGTTTCAACAAAAATCTAACAGGCCGTTTGCTATTTGAACACATTACCTTTGAAGCACAGGGTTCTGCTTTTTGTGCCCACAAGCTCGGAGCAGACGGTGGTGTTTCAGAATGCCGTCATAATAAATTATCACAAAGAACCAAATTCACATGAGGACACTGCCTAGTGTGAAATGTTTTCCTGATGCCTTTTGTATGATAAACCAATCCCACATAGTAATTTGCCCCTGAGCACCAATGTGGTATCTTCACACCAAATGACTTAAAGTTTTTTATGGAAAAAAGTGTCTTATGAAGAATAATTGAACACAGAAATGATTGTTCCAAAAACATGCATTTTATATCAGACCAGAAAAATATTGACACGAGTACCTTACTATACTCTGGCAGACAGCTTGTCCATTTACAACGAGGTCCTCAGCTCCCATTGATCTCCGTAGGTGTCTGTATCTTTAAGCTCAAACAAACCATGGCTCTCCCTTACTCTAAAATTGTTTTTTCCTTTATATATCAAATATTACGTCATATATTAACAAAGAAGACAAAATAATACATGTGAAAAAGCAAATGTAAAAATAAAAGTATTATAAAAAATAGATAAAGTAAAAAAAAGGACACTGTCAATGTCAATATATTGCCAAGTTGTCCACTAAAAGATTATTTTATTTTTTTAATCACATGTTCATATCTGGAAGTTCTTTCTACTTCAGCTTGTAATTCCTTGTGTTGCCTTAGACAAAAACAAATGCTAATTTCACTGTCTCTCAAGTGGCATAAGATTTGGAGAAGAGGTAACTGGTTCTTACGGGTCATGTTAAGGATGGTTTCTTAAAGGCAAAAGAAGGAAACATTTAGGTAGCTAAATTGTCTAGTGATGATTTAGGAGACTGTTAATTACCTATCAAGTTATGTTTTGATGCTTTAGAAAAATACATTAACTGTTTCAGATTTTTTTTACTCCAGAACTAAAATAACCTAGTTATTAAAAAAAAAAGCCTTTTGAACTGCATAAATCCACATATTTTTAAAAATAGCTTGTTTATAGCTATACATAAATATATGGTTTATGGTAGTAGTAATAACATTGGTAACATTTTTGTTTCCTCCAAGATTCTCTCAGCATATTTTAGCCCTGGGGAGATATATTAATGCTGAACTCCTGAGGAAAATAGCATCAAATCTAAAACGTTTCTTAGATGGAATTCTAGGATTTGATACAATCTCTCACTTTTCCCATGGCCTATCTTCTAATACTTTTTCTGCTCATCAGTAGGGGTATAAATTTATATTAAAAAATGGAAATCACTAAAAATGAATCTTGCAAAACTCCTAGAAGAAAGGTAGCTCATGTTGTTGTACATTTATTAATGTACCTATGTGTTTGTGGTTGTGTATGGGTGGGTGGGTGTGTTTTCCTATTAGCTTCTTAGTTTATTATCTCACCGATAAAGAAAAGTCTGTACTAGAGCAGGAACTGCCAGGTCTGACTGCTTGCTGCCGAGTCAAGGGACTGTGGGTGGCCATTTCATTTAGAAGACCCAGGTGTCTAGATTTCTTTTAATTCATGCACACAAAATACAGATATTTTGTGAAAGAGTGGTATGGAGGTGGACTGAGTAGAAAGTACAGGTTTTAGTGCTAGACTAAAATCATAGTTTAGGGATGATTATTGAGTTCTTAACGGACAGAAAATCTGGGCCTTTCAAAGAGTGTTTTTAATCAAGTCTAACTGAACATTATTGCAACTGCATGAATTTATATAGTCATATCTGTACTCAGTAGATGAACTCAGAACTATAGTGCATATGTATCCACATACAGATCTGTCTCTTTTGGCAAATGTAACTGAAAACTAATTATTTATTGCTATATAACTAAAAGTATTCACTTCTTAATATTGACTCTCAGTGCTACTTTTCCCTGGTAAATATTGGATGGAGCAGTCAGTCAAATTGCCTATCATTTTTTTGTGTAGAATATGGATATTCTAGACTGGCAAAGTAGGACTCCAATGGATTTTATTATTTAACTGAAAAAGTATCATTTAAGCATTGTTTCAGTGCTATTTATTATAATTAAGACGTTTCACCTGAGCTGTCAGAATAAAAGGAAAAATAAGACTGAAAAGGCAAAAATAATAATTCTTTCAAGGAATCAAGCTGAAGCCAACTTCTTAGAGGATTCAACCTACTGCATTTTTAAAAAAGTCTAAATCTTGTGCTGCTTGGGAAATGATTTTTTAAAGCTTTTTTTAGAGCTTAGCAATTAAAATCGGGAATTCTTTCCTAAAATATGTACGGAGGTATTTCAGGATTTTATGCAAAGGCAACATTTTTTCTGAAAGATTTTTATTTATACTGTTTCATCAGGTTTCTGTTCCAAGCAATCACTTTCTGAGTACTTGTCTTACAAGAAAAAATGCTGATAGCCTAAATACAACCAAACCACAACCCTAAATACTGTGTTTGTTTACATGCTTTGATCTTGTGCTAGAAGAGTAAAGAAAACAAGTGTTTGGCTAGGAGCTCTCTCACTGTACTCAGATTTACAAGCTCCTGCCAGCAACAGACTTACCAAGTGCTATTTTGTGCTACAAACATCTAGGATTCTCTTACCATAAAGCTCTTTCAGCAAACTGCATTCCGCATCTCCCTGCCACCGACCTGAGAAAGCTTTCTTATCCTGTAATATAACCTAGAGGACCCAGTTACGTTACATTACATTCTTCTGTGAAGAAATCGCCATACTGAGCTACTTCCTGTTGAACACAATAATGGTTGTTTTCTGAACAGTTTTATTAATGCCTAAGAGAAGTCTCTGCTCCACAAGGGTTTTAAAAAAGTGTGTTTTTCAGGAGCCATATATTAGTATATATTCATATATATTAAACTTTAGCAGTGTTTCTTGCTCACAGTGTTTTGAATGTGTTTATACTGTATGAAGAGCTTAGGTCCAACACCTGTGTCCAAACTATACCTTTCTTCCCATGTGCTACATCTATACCTTGTGCTACGTCTCTAAGTTTAAGACCAGTGGCTTTCGAAAACATCCCAGGAAGGCAGTCTCTGCTTCCTGTAGTCAAGCACCAAACTTAGGGCGAAAGAAAAATGCTAGAGTTGTCCTCCTCTCAATCCTGAGAGTAGAGGGTGAGGGACAGCAGAGAGGCAATGCTGTTGTCACTTCTGGGATGATGCCAGAATCTTTACCTGGAGGAATGAGGGAACCCTATTCACATAATGCGTACTTTCAGTGGAACGAGTTAGTTCAATTGTTTCAAGTATGATTATGACCAGTGGTTATTCAGCCTACTTGCATACTTCTTTTGGAAGTTATCTTTCAGTACCTGCATGGCATAAGTAAACTTGTAGTTGCGTATATTCTCTATTTAGCCATCAGAGAGGAAGAAATACAACATGTACAGAAGCAGCACTGAATACCAAAGGGAAAGACACATTAGAAATCCGAGGAAATAATTTTGAAAGGGTACATTTCAATAACTATATTCTGGTACTTGAATATATGTGTATTGGAATGAAACCAAATGGGTATTCTTGAAATCATCTAAGAAACAGCACATTTGATGGACCAATATACTTGCAAATATATTTTCATCTGTGTACGCTCACAATGGGCAGGATTAATGTGTTCTGCAAATGATTTGTTAATGTTCTAAAGCACTGTATATATAACACAGAGCTATTGACACTCAGCTATTTCATACTGCTAACGGCCAGTTTGCCATTACATTAAAAGCATCCACTATCACGCTATTTTATATTAAGGTGTAGGTGAGTGATAAAGGGAGGAATAGAGTCCTGCATTTTTTGTTTAGTTGTTCAATTCAATCTTTTAGTTTTCTTTATATAGAGCGTGATTTTTTAATGCTGTTGGAAAATTAAAAAGTGAAGAATTTTTCTTATTTATTCTTACCAAAAATAGCACTCCTCAGGATGCAAAATCTGTTCATTTAAAATGTGCACATCTACAATATTTTTTTTATTTCCAGATGTAGAATGAAAAGTCTCATAGACCAGGTTCATTCACTTATTAGTTTTCCCCAATCTATAATGCAATAAGAACAATATCAACACCAGATACTTGGTTTCCACATAAGAAAAAGACCTCGGCTATCTTAAGAGTGGTTACTTCTTTCAGAAAGAAGTATTTTATCAGTTTTTCCACAAAAAAAAAGATATATATATTTCAGAAGAGTAAAGTCTGCAAATTCCTGACAGGCCACAGGAAGCAGCTTGAAACATATGCTTAGAATAAAGCCCAAGCTCAAGTCTCACAAACTTTGATGAGAATTAAGAACATGTTTAACTGCTGTCTTTGACACCATGGTTATCTAAGTCCAGGTCTTTCTTTGCACAAGGAGATGCAGCCTTTTTTTCCATTAATGCAAGACAAGGCCGCTACTTGACAGGAAACAGTTCAACCTCAGAATGTCAGTTTTCACAACTGTAATCACTATTTTCTCAGTAAAGAATTTTTTTTTTGTTTCAAACAAACAATTCCAACAGAATTTTTGCTGTTTCTGATTTTCTTTCATACCAGGAAGGTGAGATCTAAAAGTAAAAGGGTGAGATTTAGCAATACAATACCTGACTTTGTTCATCAGTGAGTATTTTAAGACACCGGTCTCCAACATCTGTATTGTAGCAAACATTCAGAGCATGCCACTCTTTTTATCAGACTCATTGACTTTTTCTGTGGTTGTCATCCCTTTTGTATAGAAAATCTGATTTGACATACAATGTAGGTTTGACATTTCACTTAGTGTTCACTAACACAGAGCTAAAAGCTCTCTATTTCCACACCAGATTCGGTATTTCCTTTAGACAGTTTACATAATCTTAAGATCTATTTTGACGTATCATTTCCTGTGACTGCAATATTCAAAGTCTATTTCCATCAGCACAGCAGTATCTCCTCCCCAAGTAAATGTGAGGAAAAACTTCCTGCCATTTGTAAGAACACATTTGGGTACAAATATGTTTTTGGGCAGGTTGAGTGGAGCGGGAATGCCTGCATCAGGAATGGATCCAGAGTGCTGAGGTCTGTGCAGCCTATGCTCTGAAAGTCTTACAGGCTTACAGTCCGTTCTCTCCTTTTAATAAAGAAGAAAAAACAGAAGAAATCTGTGCTAAAGTCTTATATTAATTATGCAAGAGTAAGGATACACAACAGTATAAACAGTTATCAATACAGTATTCAACATCTGGTTTTCATGTCTACGTTTGAGTTAGAAGGTTGACTTATTTTTTGTTCATGTTTTTGCCTTTATATAACGCTGAAGAAGTCGTCTCACAGTATGACCATGTTTTCTGTTCAGGGTAAGCTCTTCTGATCCCTGTAAACAAACTTCCAGCATTTTGAAGAATCGCATTCCATACAGTGGATGCAAATACACATTGGAAATGATACCTGCAGCAGTCCACGTGTGCTCACAGGCAAGGAGTACACATTTTGACTCTGGACTTTTGATATTGCGTATGATATTCTCATGAGCAAACTAAGCATATATTATCTAGTTCTAGAAATTTGTTTTCAGTTATTTTCAATGGTTTGCTTTTAAAATGCAGGTGGGCACTGAGTAGGATTCATCAGGTGTTTATTCTGCACTTTTTATTACTAAATATGATAATTAATGATCTGGATGATAATACGAATAATGTCCTTACTATATTCAGTAAGGATGCCAAGCCAGAGGCAGGAGGGTGTTGGGCATGGTAAGGAATAGGGTTAGACCTTAAAAAAATAGAATGAATTTCAGAACGTTCAGAAAGAATGGCCAGAAGTCTTGAAAAATATTTTCAAAGGAAAAGTGAGAAAATGGGATAAATGCAGTTTAGTCTGAGAGGAGTTATGCCAAGTTTTCAAATATGTACTGGTGGAATGGGGAAAGGAATAGCTGGTATTTCTGTTTTGCAGGAAAACAGAGATTTATCACAGCTTCTGAGATTAACTATCTTTGGATAACTCAGAAAAAAATCCCTTTGGTAGGAATCCCAGAGCACTGGAACAGTTTGCTGAGGTCAAATATGTATATGAGGTCCCTTCAATGTTGCTTTCTATGACTGACAGATAAGTGCTATGTATAGGTTAAATAATGGGCTGAAATCAAACAAACAGAGAATTGTTCAGTTGAGCTTTTAAACACAAAAGTAAAAAGGCAATCTCCTAGATATCTTTTTGTCTGTAAGAACTGATAGAAATTAATTAATTTAGTAGGTTAAAGGGCAATGAAAACATCTGATGCCACAAAAATAAAGGCATGCATTTCTCATGATTTAGATGAGAAAAAAATAATGAGGAAAACCACACATATTAAAGGTAATGAGAAACCAGGCATATGACTTAAAAAGCAAATGGAGAAAAGGTAATGGGAAATTAGGAGTATTGCTTACAACATCAAAAGAAAATGGAGGAAAAGAAAGTGATTCCCACTTATGTTATATAAAGTTTATAGCTTCTTTTCATCTCTGTCTCTCAAGTTCAGTTTTCTGACATGAAAGTCCACCGCTAAGTAATGACTTTCAGGAAAATATTCCTAAGAAAAACCTGAACCTTATTACTTTTCCTGTTTTGTCTTGTATTACTAACAGCATACTCGGAACTGTAACTGCATTGAAAATCTCTTCAAATTGCTGCGACTGCAGGAGACCTGTAAGGCTTTTATTCCTCTTCCCTGATTGTCTGCTTGTCTTTTTTGTGTGTTGTTTTGTGAATGTTAAAGAGTAGCATCGTCCTCTCATAATGGCCTCTTTTACACCTATAAGTGACATGGACCATATAATAACAAAAATAATGAGACCTGAATCATCCCTTCTCGACTGAAGTGTAGATTGTGTGATGATCTCAGTTGCAGACTAGATCCTAGCTTTTACCTATGTGCACTGATTTAATTTTTCAAGAATCCTAATGCCCCAAAATAGAAACTTCCTAATATATTTTAAACAGTAACTCATCAAAGGAAAATGATGTAATGTAATTCTGTATCATACTTATATGCCACTTGGTAAGTCAAGTGTATACTGAAAGAAACTTTTCCCCTACTGTGAAGGCTTATACTCATATCTTTGTCCTTAACTGGCTACCACAGTTTATTTTCCAAGCTGAAATACGGCTTCAGGAGCTGCTTTGAGGCCATGCAGTGACAGGAAGTACAGAATTTGCAGGAATTTAGTATTTGATGCTTTTCAGCACTATAAAGCTCTCAGAACTGGGTTCTGAGAACACAGAATCTCTCTAAAACCTGACATAGAAAAATTTAACTTATAATCAGGCTGAAACGTGAGTCCTGGGTGCACTGTTGGGATGTACTCATAGAATCAGGCAACTGGTGGGAAGGGACCGAGTGAGGCCTCTCATCCAGCCTCCTCAAAAGCAGTGCCAGTACTGACTGCATTTAAACCAGACTTTGCCTGGCCATGTCTAGAAAAGCTTCAAGGATAGAGATTTCAGAACCTCTCTGGGAAATTAATTCCAATACTTAATTATGTTCATAGTGAATTATTTTTTGCCCTGCTTTGATTAATGACCCTTTTCTCTGGCACTGCCTTCCGAGCCACCTCCCTGGGGCTCCTGGGGGGCTGCTCCATGTGCAGCCACCCTCACGGCCCCCTGGGGACCCGCTCGAGTTTATCAACACCTTTCTCGCATTGGGGACCCCACAAAGGACACAATGCTCCAGGTGTGGTCTGGTGAGGGCCAGGAAAAGGCGAATGATGACCTCCTGACTGTGTGCCTTCATCGCTACCAGTGCTCGGCAATCCCGTTTCTTTCTGCTTCCCTGCAGTCAGGTCCCAGCCCGTACCTTGGCGGGGGACTAGTCCATCCCATACGCAGTACTTTGTGTCTGTTCTTGCTGAATTTCACAGTATTCCTGTTGGCCCATTCCTGCAGCCTATTGAAGCCTCTCTGAATGGCAGCCCTGCCCTCAAGCACATCGAGAGAGTGCCCCAGTTCAGTGTTGTCCACAAACCTGATGGTGGTATGGCCAGTCTCCTCTAGTATAGAATTTTATTAACAACAAAATGTAAAATGTAACCAGAGGATAACTATAATTAGTATTTCTTTTACATAAAAAATTTTAAAGCAATAAGATTAATTGTAAAATACCATCACTAGCACCTTTCCAGGCTTATTTATTTATTTATTTATTTATTTCAACCTGCTTTATATGTCTAGGTATTTTCTGCTCTCATGGATAAAAAAAAAATTTAATCCGTAAACTGCCTTTATTTTCAAAGGAAGCTATTTTAGTTTCCCAGTTCTCTTACAGTAAAGGCTTTATTAGCAGAGGGGCTGTTACAACTAATGAGTTCATGCTTCAGTACAGTCCCATTAGAACTTCAGTAAATTAAACTGCATTTTAAAGTGAAAATAACTGAAAAAAAAAGTACATTCAAATAAATTTAGACATAGAAAACACTATAATGTCTAGTCAGGTTAGGATACTGATTATTATTAGCAATGGTAATTATTAGACAGTTGAGCTATTATTAAAATTGATCATATGATACTCATGATTAGGCGGCATTGCCTAGTTTGAAATCTGAAGGCCTTGAGATGTGTGTGCTATTTTTCCAGGGGCTTGGACTAAAATGAATATTAATGTACATATTAATAAAAGATAAAGTAAAACAAGAAAAATTGAATTCAACCAACCATTATGAGAAAGCTTCCTTTTGAATATAGCTGGACCTACTGTCACTGTGAGATACATAGAACCAGGTAGAAATTAAAATGGGAGAATCTGAAAATTATCCACTTGAAATGGAGTGTGTTCCTCTGACACAGTAGTGAATTCAGTAGTGAAATGATACGGCAACAAACCATTAGAAGGAGTCTTTCAAATACTTTTAATTATTGAGTAAATGTTACACACTCCTCTTTCTTTAGAATAGCGTCTCAGAAGCTATAAACCAAGATTTATTTTCCTGACACTTTTGATCTTTTTCATTCAGCAAATATTGATTTAATTTTTCATACTTTTCCCAAAGAACAAGCCAAGAAACTAATGGAGTGTACACTTTCATCTTTGTCAGATGACATTAACAACAGTGATGTCAGAGTAGATCCAGGAATAAAGGCTAACCTGCTGCTTTTGTATCTGGATGCTTAGCAATAGGCACCTGCACCATTATTTAAACTAGAATTTAAAGGAAATTAAATGGCTGGTTTTTTCAGAGATGCTTTAACTAAGTTTTGTATAATTTCACAGCAATACTGAGGAATAACAGAAGCAAATTTTTATGCCTCTGACGTAGCATGTTTGCATAACCACCAGCAAAACATACGTCTTTATGTATTATTCATCAGAGTCTATGAAACAGATTCTAGGAAAAACAGAGAGGTGTGGCAAAGCTCACAAGTTTAGATTCAAAACAGAAATTTCATGGACCTCAGTGGAGATATGGGAAATAAAAAATCAGAAATTTTAACTTGTTTTAAAGCTGATTCTCCTACTGGCCCTGAAATAGTTTTTTACAGGTGAAATTTCTTTCTTTCCACTCTTGAAATAGAGAAGCTCACCCTACTGCCCAGAGTTTGGTTTGAAGTACCCAGGCAGGGAAACATGCAGCTGCTCCAGCGCTTCTGCACAGTTTCTCCCTGAAGGGTGAGAAAGAGCACTGCTGTGCCCCTGTGCTGCCAGCTCCCACTCATCTCCGCTACGGCTTCACCAGAGAGGAGAACAAAAAGTGGCATTTCTTGCAGGCAGAGAGCATTGTTGAGAGAGGAAGGGATTTAAGCCACAGGTTACAGTGCATTAATAGATGCACTTTGTGGTTTTTGAGTATGATTTTCTATCTGACTGCAAGACCATTCTTACTTTCAGTTAAACAACATTGCTCTTATTTGCTCCACTCTGTTGCATTTCCTAGGTGTTCATTCCAGTCTGCTGCTGCACAGCGGTAATGGAACATGTGGACAGTTTTTGCAGGAAGGAAAATACTACTTAACACTGTTTAAAAAAAGACAACAGATGGGGAGACTATTTCTCAAAATAATCCTCCCTAATGGACATTGCAGTCACAATCCTGCAGAGAGAAAGAGGAGAAAAAAATCTCTGCAGCATCTGTGGAAGGAAATCCTGAGAAAACAAATAAATTAGGCTCTTTTAAACAGACAAATAACTGCACAAGGACCCAGAGTTATTTAGACATAACATCATGTTTGTTTAGTTACTTCCTTCCATTTTGTTTGTGGATGGTTTAACGGAATTTTCACGTGTGTTCTGTCAGATCACGTTTGCAGCCCTGGTTCTTTTACACTGCTTCAAAGTATGGAGAGAAATTTGCTTAAGCAGCTGGGAAATTCTTGGTGGCAGGATCCCAAAGGTAATGCCAGCCAAGCTTAGACCAGGTTTTTTGCCGCTTACTCTTGCTCTTCTCACCAACATAGAAAACAAAATGTTGAAATAGAAAATTCTCCCTTTTTTTTTTGCTTGAAATGCCATTCATATATGCAAATATTTCTCATCACTTCTGTTCTCCTTTTGGCAGAGAATAAACTATTAATCTGTAAAACTTCACAGAGTTCTAGTTCTGTCCCATGCGGTTTTTAGTATAATAAAATAAAATTTTCTTTATTCTAGTTGTTGATCTGGGCAGTCTCTTGTATATGCCTTTGTAGTGTCTAGACACTAATTATAATACTCGTGTGTCGTAACATTCATTACAGCTGCTCTCTAACATTTCAGTTCTGTATTTATAAGTAGACAGTTTTCTTTTTTTTTCACAGCTCTCTTTTTCAAAAGTCTTGCTATTTCCAGAATTTGCATATTCATTGTTTGATTGAGTCTATTAAATTGTATGGAAATAAACATGGATTTTCCCTGTAGCAAAATGTCACAGAATGAGCTCCAGTACTGCTAAAATGAGTTAAACTAGGGGAATGAAACAGAAAAAAAAAAAAAGTG
>VZTV01116531.1:1241-21880 GCA_013400875.1 Anhinga rufa
AGAAAACTGCAGGTGCAATAAAGAAAACCTAAGGAGCAAACTTTTAAGTGCAGGAGTCCAATACCTGCACTGGGAACATATATGGAAATGAAAAAATGACAACTTGAGGCAAAAGCTAATTGATGTCAGGGTGTATTACAATAAACATGGGTTTTTTTTATCCCACCTAAGAGAATAAATAGGTTGAAACAGAATAAAGCAACTGCTATACCCACCGATACTCCCAAGAAACCCATTCTTACTACTCATGTTTATTTTTATCCATGAGCTAATGCTGCAAGCAAAACTGAATTTGGACTTAAGTGATTTTCTTTATGAAGATGCATGCAAAAATAAGTCATTTAAACTGAATATACCAACTTTAANNNTAATGAACATATCGATAATGGTTTTGTGAGAAGTATTTGTATTTGCAGGGGAAAGAGCTGCACAAAGACAAGGCTACTTTAGTGTTCATTAAAGTGACAATAAATGAAGTAGATAAGAAGTTTCTCACTGAAACTGAATACCCAGATATCATTCCTGAGGCCAATGAACATGTCTCAAGGGACCACAACATCCTGGATGAGACTGAACACTTGTTTCTCAGGCATTTTTGGCCAAAACACTAGCTTTTTCTGTCTTTGGAAAACATCTTTGAATGTACGCAGAAGATATCATACCCATCCAAAAAAACCCAGAGGAAGGATCTTTTTTTTTTCTTTTAAAACTTACAGATGAAAAAAATATTTCATTATATATTTGAAGCCAAAATACAAATGGTAAGGGAAGAAATGAGTTCAACTTACAGTGATCAGCGCTGAATGCCCCATAGGAGTTGGTAGTTTTGCCCACAGGACACTTGATACAAGAAGAATGTCCTGGCTGATGCTGATAGTAGCCAAAAGGGCAGGGAATGCATTCCTCATTCTGGAAATGACTGCCCGGAGGACAAACAACTGCAAAGAGAACAAGAACTTTATTACTCTTATGGAATTCGACCAGTTCAGGCATTCACACATATATGGGTAGGTATATATATGTATGTATGTATGTGTGTGTGTGATACACAGGATATGTGACTATCTATCTCACACTGGTAGACTTGCCATAGGCTTCAAGCTCTCAATATAGATATTTCTAAGTGGGATAATACAGGTAAACACTCCTCAAGTGTTCATTATTCTCACCAATGACTGGAATACAGACGGTGGTCTTTTTTTCTCACATCACCCTAAAAATGTTCTTGAATTAGTGCACATCAAGCTCTTTGGAAATGCGAAGTCCAGGCCTGATTCCCATTTGTCAAATCCATTTGTAATAAGATAATGCACTTTGTGGATAGGTTGTGAAAGAAAACAAAGGAACACAAGCAACAGAGTCACTTCTACACACTACAGACAGAAACAGGAAGACTCCTAGGAGTAGAAACTCCAAAAACATCATCCAGAAAACCACCATATGGTAATGCTTTCATTAAGAATTCCTGGTAATGAAATTTTGGTAAGCACTTCCAAACTAAACAGTAATGGCTGGATTAAAAGTCACTAGTTGTGCACATGACAACCCAAACACAAACAAAAATTTAATTCTTAGTCTGTATATACATAATTTTCAGAACAAATAAGAAGTAATATTTCCAGCTGACCTGTTGCATATTACAAAGAAAACTCTGTCTTCTGGGAGGTCATGAAGTACAGTCTTTCCCTCCAGATCATTCGAATGAACATTAAGGCAGAAGAGTCACAGACACATTTGTAGGACAATACCTTTACTTGTTATTTCACAGCTGCTTTCCAGATGTAGATTTCCATCAAAACACTATCAAATGTATATTTTGGGACTTTGACAACTTGCAGAACTTCATTTCTGTTTCTGCCCTACATCCTGACAGAAGTTTAAGCTTGTATGAGAAAGAAATGGTAATGGAAAATTGGCCATCCCCACTACAACCCATATGATGAATTGCTGTTCTGGCCAACACACTGGAATGTAAATTAATTTAATTTACAGGAGCACCTAAATTAGAATAGACTAAAAAGACAGCTAGTATAAAAACAATCATATCTTCTTTCATCTGCTTTAAATGGTCCAATGGGAAAGTCTAGAATAAGACAACTGAGAGACTGAAATTTTCCTCCCAAGTACATATCAAGGTAATTGCTCTGGGTATCACACATATCTAAAATCAATTACAGAACCAAAAAATCCTGGATCAGACAGAATTCTCCTTTCTCATGCATATTATTTAATACACAAGAGTGTCTGATACATTTTAAAGACAGTTTCCAACACATGCAGAAAGGATCATACTCTTTGCAAACGAACAACAGTAGAAATTAAAATTAAATGAGTAATCCATGTCTAAATTGAAGACAAAATGCAAAAGATGAGGGAGACTAATTAAGCAATTAAAGTTTAAAAATAAACAGATTAAGCTTTTCAAACCATCCTCCTTTTTTTTGTAGTTATAGTCATGATGTGAAAGTAACATCTGTGTCTCCAACCACATTTTAAGCAAGTAAAATTTTCTTTCGCCTCACACATTAACAAAAAGGCACGAAGGACAGCAAAAAATGTTGCTGCAGAGACATGTTCTCTAGACTCTATAACTTTTGAAGGCACATGTCATTTCAGCTATAAGTTACACTCGACACAATCACATGGAGGTTAAAGTTTGATTCTAGAACTCAGACAAACCATCATATTGTACCTCTTTCAAGCTTTAACATTGATATGATTTAACAAGGTAGGAAACTAGAGAGCAGCCTTGAGCCAAAATCTCAGAGCTAAGCATTAGCACTTTGCCCAAAATTTGTATACTTATAATAGGAAAAAATAAATGAAATAAAATAAAATAAAATTTAAACACCCAAATCAAATCCCTTGGTCTTGCACATCAGATTTGTAACCTGGCCTCACTTCTAACCAAGGCTTGGGCTTCTGTGTACCAGGGAAACAACATGCTAGGCAGGAATTTCCAGGCTAAAGAACAACTCACTGGGGAAACACAAAGCAACTCTGTGCAGGGGTACCACTCCTCACAGTAGCCTCCTTTTACTTAAGTCAAGCTCTCACTACACTAAGCATGCTTAAAGATTGTCACAACTGATCATTACCCAATGCTTGTGCTGCTCTTTCCCCCTCCAGGGATAGTGGAAAACTTTGGGATATCAGATTCTTGATCCAGATTATTACAAATGAAGTCTTGAGCTGCCAGCTCAGCTATAAATCTAGCACTTTATTTGATTTGGGTTGCTTTGATTTAGATTGATTTGAGCAGAGAGTTTCTCTGCTCAAAACAACTCTGATAGAATTGCCAAGCATTGTAAATAATAAAAGGGACCAGCATAAAAGCATATAATAAGGCAAAGATAACTCACAAACAGGCTTAAGGCTTTCTCCTGAAATAAATGGGGGGGGAGTGGGGCTGAGTTCATAAAGCTGTCTCCTGGACAGTTTCCAACTCTCTTCTTTTTGACTCACACCTTAGCAAAGGAAATGTCTTTTGTCTCTTTAAAATTTAGCTGAAATAAAACTGTTCCCTCAGACTCTTAAGGAATTATATTCATAAATACCTGTGGGGTAAAGTAACTCAGTGTAAGGTTGAGACAAAGAAAAAAGGTCAGAGAAGAAAAATGAACACATGATAAATGTCACCCATTTTACAGGCAGAAAAACATGAAACAAAGCTACAATAGATGCAAACCTAAAGAAACAGATGACTGAAAGAAAAATACATGACAGATGAAGAGGTAGGTTCATGCAAGCTGCATGTTCCTAAATGAAAAATGTAGGTTTATTAAGAACACCAGAAAGCTGTTGCTACTAAGAGCTGTCCATGCTTCCTGAAGCAAGAGGAAGTGTTACTTACAGTGAAATAAAAACATATAAATCAATAAGATCGGGATCTGAAAAGACAATTTGTATTTCAACAACAAGGTGGAACAGGAAAGAGAAGATAATAAAGAAAGAATTCCTGTCACCTTCACACAGCTTTGATTTCTGTAATCACAGGTGATAACTTCTTATTACTAGTCCCTATTATTAGTAGAGAAACAGACCCAGAAGGATAAATGACCAGAATATATCCATAATGCAAAATAATGCTAAGTATATTTCTACCTTAAAGGAACCAGAAACTGAATTTCTAAATCTGTTCAGAAAAAATATGCAGTCCTACTACATAAATCAGTGTCCAGCAGCATGTCTACCATGACATCTTAGAATACAAATTCTCTGCCAAAAGCTGGAGCAGAAACTGTCTCCTTTCCGCATCTCTATGATAAGTCTGCTTTACTGAGTGCCTTTTTCTACAGTTGGCTGGTTCAAATATGTATGAACTAACTTACAAAGCAAATTAATTCACTGCTTCCTAGAGGCCTTTATCCCTGGCAGGAAATATTTGGCAGAAAGATCCAATCCCTTGTAAGTTCTTCCGCTCTAAGTAATGGACTCTACTTAATAAATAATGATACCTGTAATCAGTACAACAGTACATCTTGTTAAGTAACTGCAAGTTGTTACAGACTCCAGATTCTCAGTAGGAATCTTTTTTTTCTTCATGGCGTATTTAAATAACCAGAATACGAAGTGTTTCAGACTATGGAGATGAACTGAAACTGCAGTCAATTTACCCTTAAAGGTCCAAGCTGGAAACTGCAGCAGTTCAGAACTGATTCATCACTGGTTTACTTTGAGCTTCTTGCCCAGGCATTAGGAAGCTCTCCTAACTTAAAGAGAGCCACAATACCAAGCAGGAAGCTAAGTTGTTTTCATGTATTTTGATTTGCTCTTATGGTCTCTAGCTTAAGCTGCATAGTGTTGAAGTTTTCCCATCTGAAAATATTCCCCATTTTGGAAAACTTATCCAATACCTGCTACTGTTGATCTTACACCTAGAAGTGGCCCATCCCTCCTCTGTTACAAAAAAAAAGGCTAGAAATAGTGAATACATCCCAAACTGACATAAGACACAGACTCACTGAGGCTAACTGGGCCAATGAGAATGATTAGGGTCACACTGTAGGAGGGCTGATGTTGACAGAAACAAGAGCAGGGCTGTTAAGGCAAAGGCTCCTTGGCAGCATGACCTGGTGCACAGGAGTGCTAGGCACAGCCACAGGGTTCCGTCGAAAAGGTAGGTTTGGCAGCCCTACGCAGGATGTTGGCAGAAAGGCAGCCCGTTCCAGGGAAGCAGACTAAACAGAAGGAAAGAAGATGAAAAGAGGGCAGAAGTGCAATCGGGTCTGGGTGTTGGCCAACACCAAGAAAACTTCCATCTGAACTGGCTGGACTTGGCCCAGGAATTCACAGTCTCAGGACTTTTGACATTTCTGCGTCTAGGTTTCTATTCTGGGTAATGTATCACCATCTGAAGCTCCGGCTCCATTATCTTTGTGAAGTCTTTTTATTAAGAATCACGTACATTACAGAAAGACCTTCTAATAACCAGACAAATCTAAAAAATCCCCCAAAATGTTCGCAAAACCACTATACTACGTCAGTCCCATGATGCCTGTTTCCAAATCATTGGTTCAATGCAGGAACTGAACAGTAAACAAAGCACTAATTCCCATCTCTCCTCAGATTTGTCATTCATGTTGGTGCTTCATGCCTTTCATGTATTAACCATAAACACAAGTTCACTAATGATTTTCTAACTTTAGCCTTATACTGACTCCTAATAGCATCTAAGAAGGGAAATCTAAACTGAGACATACCACATCCTCGTGAATTTGGGACTGCTTTCCCAGATGAAGTTCTTCGAAACCCACTTCTACATCCTAGCTGCACACTCGGAGACAGATCAAACTCTTCGTCCCGGGGAAAATCAATGAAAGAATCTCCTAGGAATTGCTTGGAGTCCAAATGCAGCAGAAAACCACCATCCTTAATCTCTTTTATAAATGCTCCAATGAGATTTTCTCCAACAATTGCATTTTCTAAAGGGGGAAAAGATACCACAAAAGAGCATGAAAGAGACTCCCAATATGGGAATGGACAGCTATTCAGAAACTGATGAACTTTAAGTTAAAAACAGGCAGATATGGAAATACAAACATGTTAGCAAACAGCAGACAAGACTGAATCTGTACAGCGTTTATCAGACTAAAGTCCTAATCTTGGTATATCACAGAATCTCAGAATGGTAGGGGTTGGAAGGGACCTCCAGAGATCATCTCATCCAACCCCCTGCGTGAGCAGGCACACCTAGAGCAGGGGGGCACAGGACCGCGTCCAGGCGGGCTTTGAATGTCTGCAGGGAAGGAGACTCCACAGCCTCTCTGGGCAGCCTGTGCCACTGCCCTGTTAAAGAAACAGAGGAAAAAAAAAAAGGCACATTCAAAAACTAAAGCATCAGAGAATAAAATTTGATTTCTAAGTTACAAAAATTCAGCAAATGAAAAACAGGATTATCTGACATTCAAATTTAATTTATTCCTATTCTTTTCAGGTTTATTCCATTTTTTTACAGTACCTGTAACAATACAATAATCACATTCCATCACACCACTGATTTTCAACATATCCACCTATGCAACAGACACGCTCTTTGCAATTGCTGAAGCTGGTGTTAAATGCTGGAAAACAGTGAGTACCTTTCCTACTCACTATACTCTTAGTTGCCCAGACAGCTTCCCTTTCCATGACTTGTGCAAGGACAATTTTCAGCGCTAGATCAAGAGCAAATTCCCCAGTTTTGCTGGACCAGAAGTACTACAATAATAGCGTTCCCAATGGATTTTGTTTACTATCACTTTCTGTTTATCCCTGCAGGCTTTATGGCATTGAATGGAATGTTGGTGTGGTTTACTGCTTCAAATTTGCAAGACAAGGCCCTGCTGCAGTATGGGTGATGGGCAGCCCAGTAACGCAGCAAACGGCAAGTTCTACACACCACATATTTTGAGTATTGTGAGTACAACGGTGATCTTGGACGTTGAATTTTCACAGGGAGGATGATATAAACATAAAGAGAGCGTGAGGAATGTTACAGCTCACAGGCTGTACAAAGATTATTTTGTGAGTGGCGTGTCCATTAGCTGAGGGCACTGCTGCCTTCTCACATGGTGAGTTTCCTAACTTTGCACTGTAGCCCAAGGGTGGCTTTTCAGTTGTGCCAGGAGAGAATTTCACAGCCAGATACAAGGCTGAAGCGACACAGCGCTGTCCTCCTACCCGTGCTGAATGGACCACAGATGTACAGTGCTTTCTCTGAAAGATCATCTTAGACCTTCAACAATGAAAGTATAGGTGCCCTCTCTTCTCGATGCTGGTCCATAGCTGATTGCTGCCATGTAGATGTTGTTTCCCCTTTTGCAGAGGAGGGACATGAGGTTTTTACACTTATGGACTAAAGCGAATGGGCCTTGCATTAAAGCTGACAGCTGTGTCCTCATATTCTCAATGCTCTGTTTCCTCCAGCTTTGAGCAACCTATCCTGCTGCACTGACACACACTATAATCAACACAATAGCACTTAGTTTTGTTCAACCCCAGGCCAAAATGATACTTAGTTTGCGAGGAAGTAATTGGAGCTCACCACATAACCAACAACACTGCAAATGTTTTGCCAGAAATTGTCTCATAATTGAAAGTAGGAATAAGCAGATTAGCCTTTTATTCAAGCAATCCAAATTGTCTAGTGACTAGCTGTAGCAGAATTAAAAATAACCTTGAAATGACAGCAGGAGGGAATTCACATGTAGAAAAGAAACAAACAATCAAACCAAGAATCCACTTAGGTCTGTTGAATTTCTTTTAGCCTAAAATGTTCCCCTATGTTGGAAAGTTCTCAACACTATCACTAAATATGGTCCTCCTATGACCACACTATGTATCCATGCATATATGGTAGCCTTTACATTCAGAGTATATAAACAAGTGTTTAACTGTAGTATACATGTTCATGCATTGCAAATAGACAGGTACATCCTGTAACATCTCAACAGAGAACAATTTAGTGCCTGTCAGACATGCCAGCCACAGACTTGCTGGTAATGTCTTACACGAGCTGCCTTGGTTCAGCCCTTGAGCATAGCCAGCCAGCTTGGGGCCACGCTTCCCTGCTGGTCCAAGACGGGCTTCACGGGACTTGCAGCATGCTCTAAAGCATGGCAGATACAATAGGTCTTCCCTGGTTTTGCTGTTGTTTTGCTGCACAATTTTGGCAATTCAAGGTACTACACATCTCATACTTTGTTAGCTTTACTGGAAGTTCTTACTAAGCATTTCTCCAGAGCCTGGTATACCTTTAGGGACCTGGACTTCTGGGGGGACAATACATCTTTTCACATAAAGAAATAGCCTACAAATAGTTGTATCCTGTGTTGTGCAGTGGGAAGAAGTCTGATTCAAAGTTTGCTCCTGTTGAACAAAACACTAATTTTAATGTGAGAGGGATCATACCATTACCAAGAGTTTATACTGGCCAATGAAAAAAAGAAAGGAAAAAAAGTAAATTTATTCTTTTTTTTTTTTCTTTAAGGAAAATACAGAGCACAAAGACACAGCTTAAAATATCAGTTGTGTAGAGCAGGGATTGATTTCCTCCAATCTTACTGATGGGAATTGTTTACTTTATGTTCATCCACCAAAAGCTCATTTTTATAATTATTAGTATTTTTGCCTGTTGAACAGAAAAGAGAGAAGTTGCTGCAAGTGTTCCTCACTATTTTAGAGCTGAGGCCTAAACTACAAAGCCAAATGGCATAAGATCCTTCAGGAAGGGATTTTGCACAGCCTCGGAATTTAATACATTAAAATATCTGCAAGAAAAAAAAGTCATGGAGCTTTCATTGGTGATTTTGGTTTGAGGCTCTTCATTGGGAACATATGCATGCTGTGCTTCTGTTTAGCAATTTTTTTCTCACCTACTTCAAGAGCAAGACTTCTCATTTACTGGTAAAGAAGCTAGGAAAAGAACAAAGCTATTTTAGTAATGTAGATTTTCAAATCAGAGAACCAATTTGGTCACTCTGTGTAAATACACCAGAAAATACCTCAAAAAGAAAGACCCAAAGCTGCCTTAGAAGGTAATGGCAGTTGATTGTGCCAAGCGGATACAGAGAGCAGGTTTCCAGTTGTCTGGTCTCCCCATACTAGACTCATACTGCCTCTTCTGAAACCATACAGTCATTCCCTGAAAAGCAGTTTTAGTATTACAGGGAAATTATAGAGTGGAGAGGGTCAAAAATGTAATGCCCTCAAAGCAGAACACTTTCAAAAGTAAAGTTTAATATAAAACCAAACACTTATACTTTGATCCACCTTCTGTAAACTGCTTGATTATTCATGTTTCCCTTATAATCTGGAGCAACTGAATAGATATTAACATAAAGAGACTCTAAAGCCAAGAACCACACAACCACTGCAGCTGCTGTCTGCGTCCTGAAGGCTTTTGAACTCGGTTCTGATCAGGCAAAAACTGCTGTAGGGCACACATCTCCAAGTCCCATAGTTAGAAGGAAGATCACATGCAGGCAGAGTTATTTATATTTAGTGTTGCGAACACCATTGCAAAGCAGTGCAACTGAAGAAAAGCTGCCACAGAGGGCATTTGAACTTGGGCTATGTCTTTTACATCTTTTATTTTAAAGGGGAACACTGACTGCTTTGAAAGAAGTTCCTTACACCACCCCTAACTCACTTGGAAACAACAGCAAGGATCTGCCAGTCAGTGGTCTCTGCATAACTGCTAGAAGACTTCTGAGGTAAGGTTCATTCTTTAGTGTGAAAGGTAATGTAATAAATAGAAAAAGAAAAGGGAAAAAAAAAAAAAACAGAAGAAATTAAAAAATAAAAACCTTGGAAGAAATTAGGTATATTTTTGGCAATGTGTGAATTGTGTTTCTCTGAGTCCAGCCCAAAAAGGAACACAATCTCTTCCACCACTGAGGACTTGCCCACTGGAGAGATTAACATCTGGGACAGTTCAGCTCATGCCTGATAAAGTAATTTTCAATCTTAGTTAAAGAAGCTGGGAGAGGCAGTCCTATCTGAAAGAAACATTCAATTATAGCTCCTTTCCACTGTGTAGTCACAGCCTGAAAGGATAAATGTATCAACACCGAAAGATCCAAAACACAACTCCAGCATTATAAAGACTTTCTTTGAGCATTTATACTACCTTGTTGGTGCCTCCTAAGAGCAGACACAGGAAAGCAAAACAATTAAAAGCAAAGCAGGCTTAATTCACAGGAACATCAGAGGAAAAAAACCTTACCAATATCATGTAAGTCAGGGAGAGAAGTTGCCGGGATGTTTTCCAGCTGAGTCCTCCATGTGATGTTGACCCCGAGGCGGTCCACACTCAGGCATTCAACATAGACAGTGGAATCATCACAGACAGAAACCGAGCCAGTATTTCCAAATGCATTTACCTCAAATTCAAAATTAAATTAAACCATGGTTAGTCAACCTGAGAACCTTCTAGTTCTTGCCTTTCCCTATTCAATTGCACTGTGCTAGACTCAAAGGCAACATTTTCAAAAGAGCCTGTAAAAACAGAAGTAGACATAGGTAAAGATAATTTTAGCAGGTCATTTACTCGCTGTAAGAATAGACAAAGGGTTCTCTTCCATCAAAATATATTTTCAATAAACATTGGACTGATATGATATGACTTCTATGGCTTAATTTAAGCTGACTGGCCGACGTGGGGTCAGTGAGATTAAGCATCTTATTTTCCCAGCCATCCATATGACACTGCTGCTGATCTCGACAGTTTTCATGGCATTTTCTGCTCTTCCACCTCTCTCAAAAAAGCAAAGTTCTACTTTGTGTCTCACCTTTTTTTTTTAATACAAAAAAAAAACAAACAACCAGCAAACAAACAAAAAAAACCAACAACAACAGAGAATAAGGAAATTACCTGGAGGTGGCATAAACCACGAGCCTTCAACTCATCTAAAATAAATATCTGGAATGCCTGGAGTAATCCAGAGTAGTCAGAACTACAAGTCTTTTCAGGAGGCAGTAGCAGTTGAAAGTGTGCTTGAGCTTGCACTGTCTGAAATAATTGGAGCTCTAAAAATAATAAGAAAGGGTATTTAGTAGCCTCACTATTTAACGTGGAAACTGAATTTCAAAGTTATTTTGAGAAAAGACAACATTGATTTGGCATTTTGATCTTGCATCAATAGCAACTCCCCTTTTCTAGTTGAAAGCAGTAGAGTTGTCTGTAGTAAATAATAAGCGGCAAGAGACATGTTTGATAAATACATATGTAGTGCATTAGCCAGGTGATACAGTTATGTAACAATAAAGAGATATTTTACATTGGAGCACTAACTCACAGACTGAAAAGGAACAATCTGGATCATTAATGATGACTTCTTTATAAGCATTAGCAGATAGGAATTTCCAGAGAACTAGATGAAAGCTGACATTACACCAATACTTAGAAAAGAAACAAGAAGACAGGAATTATTGACCTGTCAACCTCTGCTTCTCTCAGACACAATCATGAAAGAACATCTATTAAAAAAGGAATTAAATGGTTAAAGCAATTAATACTAATTTAAATGGGCTTTCAGAAACCTAGCTCATCAAGTTAACTAGGAATCAAGTTTTAGGAGAGAATAAATTTGATTGCATAATAATGGCACAGACTACGAGGGCCTTCCAATTTTTTTAAAACAAACTGAAGTGATGCAAATCACACAAATTGATGAGAAACCCGTGACCTCATCAGTCACAAAATTAAACTCTATTTAGCCAGTTTTTAGCCAGAATAAAAAAGGTGCAAATTTCTTGTTTCCACTGGAGTTAAGCTGATCCCAGGCTTCATGGAGGATTTATTATCTCAGATTCAGCACAGCAGTGATGCTGTCATGCCACCTCCAAGTGGAGCTGGCTCTTATCCCACCAGCCTGGAGAAACAGCAGAGCTCTCCCTCATTCACCTCCTCTACAGACTCTCGCTGCATCACATAAATTTGTCGTGGCTGGAGCACAATTCTATCCCTCACTCCTAAAAGGAGAGAGCATGGGAAAGCCTGGAGAGCATCCAAGAATGGCAGGAGGGACCAAAGGACACAAAAGCTTGCTTCTTCCTGCAAGGCACAAAGCCTTCTATCTGTTTAGTTTATCAGAGAGTAGTTAAGAGCTGACTTAACCACAGCCTCTAGGTGTGCACATCAGGAACAGGAAATACGGTGTTTAAGAATGTGGGTAGTAATCCACTGAAACAAATTACTAAGTGTTGTAGTGAATTCTCCATTATCGTGAAGCTTATTCAATCACCTTCAGATGCTGTCGTGGTTTAGCCCCGGTCAGCAACTAAGCACCACACAGCCACTCGCTCAGTCCCCACACCCCTGCGGGATGGGGGAGAGAATCAGAAGAGTAAAGAACAAGGGAGAGGAACAAAACCCAGAAAATCACAAGTGGTGCAACAGCTCACCACCCACCGACTGATACTGTCAGTTCCAGAGCTGCAATGACTGCCTGCCCTGGCCAATCCCCCTGTTGGGAGTAAACTCAACAGTGGTGAGCTTGCAGGGTCCTGTTCCCCCTCATGCCAGGAGGATGGTCTGCAATTCAAGGCAGCTCAGCAGGGAGGAGACTGGGGATGATCATTGCCTACACCTGTTAGTGAGGGTGATCATTGCCTACCCCTGTGACTGAGGGTGATCATTCCCTACCCCTGTGAGGGGGTGAGGCTAGCCTGACTCTTGCTTCTGGAGTGGGCTTACAAAATCAGCTCAGCTAAAGGAGTCTGTGCCTTCCATCCCTGCACACCCCACCCCCCAGTTAATATACTGGGCAGGACATCATATGATATGGAATATCACTCTGGTCAATCCAAATCAGCTCCACTGAAAAAAATTAGCTCTATCCCGGCCAAAACCATGACAGGTGCATTGGGAATTTTTTTTCTCTCCTTAAAACCATGCTCTATTTCAAACACAAATCACTGTGGGAAGTCCTTAGCTTGCATTAAACAGCAGCTTGTATCAGATTGCCATGCACTCCACTCTGGCCTTACATACAGCTATTCAACTGTGATCAGGCAAACAAGAAAGTTACTTCATAACATGCTACAAAAACCTAGCAAACATGATTACAGACACTCAAAAGTCAGTCGGAATTTTAAAGTTTAAAATCATTTACATTTGGAATAGAAGACCTAGTGTACAACTGGAAATGTGTCAATACAGGGGTTTTCACAATGGCTTTAACCCATTCTGGAGATGAAGAGTAGCTGCAAACTTGGCATCAGGATCTGCGTTTCTTGAAGTTCAGCACTGCTACAAATTGCCATTTTGATCAGAATGTACCTCTATTTGAAATAACTGAAAAGGCCAACTTTAATATCCGATTACATGAGCTCTCAATAGACAACTGATTCTTCCAATATTTAAGTGCTGTCTTTTTCTTGAAAGAAAAAATGGTTTGAAAAATACCACAAGTCAGCTAACAAAGACAACAATAATCCTAAAGAACAGACTGCTGCAAAAAGATGCAGAAGTAACAGTGACTTGATTATGCAAATAAACAGGAAAGTTCTGCCAAATTCAAACATCTGGTGCTCATCTGTTCTTCCAGGACTAAGTGGTTCCATCAGAATCACTTCATGGTGCCAGCATCTTTAACTTGCAAAGAAAGATCTGCATATAGATTGGATAACTATTTATAGCTATATTATTACAGAAAAGTGGACTGTTTCTGGCATAGGAGCTAGCCGAAAGACAGAGATGAAAATGGCAGAAGACAGGACTAATCTACTGCACCTTAATTTAGCAACTCCCATATAACTGTTGTGTCCCATTATTGTCATTTACACAGAAGCTTCATGATGAAAGCACATTTTTGTACATCTATTAACATTGCCCTGTGCCTTTCCCAACCCACAGCAGTACAGACATACTCTGGCAGGCCTGATAGAGCGGGGCAGCCGAGACCCATCGACGCCGTTGCACATCACACTGAAACGACGTGCTGGAAGAGGTGCTGTGGAAGCCCTGGCGACACACCAGCCGGCACTGCTGAACGCTTGAAGCTTGCCCAGAAATGTTTTCACAAAATAGAGCTCCATTGAGAACAGATGAGGCACGGAATGGCAGAGCACACTGTGGACCTTTAGGCATATGAGAAAGGGGTTATATTAGTGGCACACTATGAAGCACTTCTAGTAAAAAGTCTGCATAACCCTCGTATCAACAGAGAAAACATAGACAGCACCTTGTGCGTTTCCCACTCATCTCAACTTGGATCTGGTTTGATATCAGCATGGTTCAGTTTACTAAAACTGATTAAAAGACACATATTGACTTTGATGGGTAATGCATTGGGTCCAGAAAGCTACATGCATGGTTTCTAAGAAGAGATAAGTTTAAAACAGTCATGAACAAATTTAAGCGGGAAATAAGAAGGAGGTTTCTAACCGTCAGCAGAGCAAACCTTTACAAAAGATATCCAGTGGAAATAGGCAGGGACAAAAAAAAATAATCTCAATTCCCTTTAGAGTGAAGTTTGAAAACTTTAAGATCAGAAACTCATTACTATGGTGTCTGCAACAGCACCAGGATGTTTCTGGTGACTCAGCAGGTCCTTAACAGTAGTATACAGCTTTGGAGTTGGAGCACAAAGTTTACCCTATCAACTCACTCTGCATCAATGCAGTCATTTCTACCCTGCTAGCCCACTGTAACAGACTATTGTAGCAGGCTAACTACAATAATTAATTTCTATTCATCAGTACAAACCAAATGCTTCACTCAATACTAGTCAAATCCCAGCCTAATTACTGAATATATCGAGTAATAATGAAACACTTCTGAGTTCTAGAGCTATAAAACATAGGAAAGAAACCCAACTTCCTCACTTAGAAATAAATATAAAGAAAACTATGTTTTACATTGTACACTTCACTTGCTTGGTGTATGTACTGATCATTTTCCAAATACTAATGCTCAGATCAGTCCCAACCTCCCTAGGCACCAGAGGAAGGGAAACACTGCTGACTGTTCAGGTCTGAGCAGCCTCTCTCTCACCTTCTGATGGAAGTACAGAGATTAATTCCTTAACTTAGCAGCTACTTCAGTTAAAGCTTAAAACATTGCAGGATGAATCTGAGATCCAGTGGGCATAGTACATCTTTGTTTTCCAACCCTGAGCATTTCAGTGCCAAAATAAAAGGCTTTCATATCTGTCTCTCTGAATTGCCAAATGCATTTTTTCCAAGCCTTCTTTATAGCATCTTTTCTGCAATAACTCTGTAAATGGGGTGACTACATTCCTCCTCCTCACTCATTGACTCTGTAGCCAGTTTCTTTGTCAGTAAAGGTGGAAATCTGGCATCCTTGCTTAACAAACTTTTAATAAACCTCCCAAGACTTTAGGGCCAAAAGATATCACTGTAAAAGAGGTAGCAATACTTATCCTGGCCAATGTAAACTACATCCACCATTATGTGTAAATTATATTAATATCGCTTAATGTAAAGTATATAAACATCAGTCTTTGTCTCTTTATTGCTCTAACACATTTCTATATCCAGCAAGTCAAATCCAGTCTTAGCCATATGCTGCTACAGTCTTTCATTGTCTGTTCCGATGAGAGCTGGTATGTAAACTAGAAAAATAACTAGCCTCCAAAACATAAGTGATGGATGGTTTCCTGGTGTCGTTCACAGGTTTCATTTCACAATCAGTAATTTGCCCATTTATCCCTATACAGATGTTGTCTCACTTACTATCATTATCATGCCTGCATCATTTTATTATTCTTCTATTTCTGCCCCAATTTCTTGGTCCTGTAAGAGTGAATCAGAGTCCAATTGAATATTGACACTTTTTCATAGGTGTTTCTAAAGATTTCTATAAGGAAATTATTGTCTCCAAGACCTTCTCTGGAAGGTTTTCTCTCCTCTGTCTCCACTCAGAGATGTGGAAAGTGGGCTTGAGGATGGGAGAGGTGTGTGAGGACTGCTAGGTTACTTGGCATCATCTCTCAGGGCATGTCAGCTAGAAAAAGTTGGATTCTACCTCTGGAAATGATTAAGCTAATGAAAACCTCATTGCATGCACTGGGCACTGTGAAGTTATTACTTGCTGTTTACAGCTGTCTGTTCTGATGTTGGAGGAGAAGTTTATCGTATTTTCTAACCACAACAGCTTCTTTTGCTGATAGACAAGATCTCCAAGATAGTGAGACAGTACTCCCTTCTCTTTTTCCTGAACAATTATTAGTAGTTCCCAGGACTAGAGGTATAAAGCTGGATAGACTGAGGGGAAAATAACTTTTGCTTCTTTATTCTTACACAATAACTGAGTTGTTTATCATGAAAAAGTTCCATTGCTATTTCAAAATCCAGGAAAATCATTAAAGATTATTTCAATGGTATTTCAATGCAGAAAAAAACAAATAGCTTTCATTAAAGCCAGGTTTCCACTATATTTTCAAAGCAGTTCTCTCTCTCAGCTCAGTCTTTAAAAAAAAATAAAAGGTCATTAATCAGTCAGTCAGTTTCCTCTAGGAAAGTACAGCGTTACAGGATCCTAAGAAACATCAGATGTGCACGCAAAATATAAAATCATCTTAGGAGCACATCTCGGGGTACACCTACACCCTCCTTAGAACATATTCCATAAATTCCCCTGGAATTTAGGGGGAAATCTAGAAAATGAGCTTTCATGGAGAGGAGGACATATCAAGGACTTAACATTTACAACCAGTTCTGACGTTATCTAATTGACTAAAATGCCTTACAGCCAGTTGGGCTGACACAATCAGGTATTTGGTTAGTCAGCCTGTATTGCTCTTTATATAGCAGAATCACAAAAGGAAACTGAAGCAATTTCTTACCACGTGGTCTTGTTTTCCTAAGTATACCAACAGCTCTCATTTAAAGAAAAAACAGGACTATGGAAACAGTAGTGTCGCGCAGGCACTAGTTGAAGATTTCCTTTTTACATCTCTAGTTTCCACTAATCATTACACTTTGGAGCATAGCCTTGTAGAAAATTTAATTTTTTTTTTCTTCACTTCAGCAATGGGAAGATATATAAAGGCCACTTCAAATTAAATTTGTCCAAATGTCTCCCATTTGGGCATCTCACTGGAAACCATGAGTGAATTCCAGTGCTTTGTAGTTCTGGTCATGCAGGAAATACTCTGTGAATATGTAGCATTTTGGCACATCCTTTTCACAACTCTGGTCACAAGCCAAGAGTAGGAATGGTAGAAGCATACATTTTTCAAATTTTATTTTAGTCAGTTGAATGGCTTTTAATCCCAGAGCCAGCTCAGACTGGAACAGGTTCAAGTTTGCAGCAAGCTGTTCAGATTGACTTTTTAGCTAAGTTTAATAGTTCAACTGCTTTGATTTAACAAGTTTCAGGAATAAAAGTCAAAGATCCATTCCCTTCTTTCACCCTGCAAAGCACTTGAAGAAAACTGGACATAGTGCCTAGGTAGGTTTGAAATCTGCTATAGCACAAAGATAACCATACCTCTTGAGAACAAGTCTCTCTAAAGGTCTGAATAAAGAAACTTAAATACAACTAAATAGTGGAAAAATTTAGGATCTGGGTCAAGTTCCAGACCCGGGCTTGCTGAGAAGCAATGTGCCTCAAGCAGGAACTCACTTGCACATGCAGGTTTTCCTCTGCTTACTCGTGTCCCTGGCACCTCTTCTCCATTGTCAAAGACACACCAGCAGCTCTCTTGATCCTGGCTGCACTGCACGGGTGAGAAAGTCCCGTTGTCCCCTTCACACTGTGGGATGTAGCCTTTGCCAGCTTCTCGTAAACCAGTTTTAGACTTCAGCATATTACAGAAACTAGGACCTTTAAAGAGAGAAATTCATTGCAAGATACAGAGCAGAAGACAACAAACTGATCATCTGCAGAAATTAACTATACTAATGTAAATAATTGTCCGAAACAGCAGTGCTTTCAGCCTCTTTTTGTATAAGGAAGAAAGGTAAGTGGTCATGAAACCATAAATAAATTAGTATAGAAACAAGAAATTTTACTTCCACGAGAAAAAATACATTTTTTTCTAGAGATTAAACTGCAGTTTATATGGGTTTGCATTAATAAAATAGTAGAAAAAATACTGTTATTTTGTATTAACATATTTTTTTTTGCAGAAATTTAACAGTGTATCATTTAGATGCTGATTTTTTTTTAAATTAATCTTTTTAATAAAATTTTTTGAGCGAGGACATTTTAAGTGTAACAATAAAATTATTTTACATTTCAAAATAGTCAAAATGTCCCAGTTTAATACCTTCAAAACTGGAAAAAAAACCCAAACAAACCACGGAACAGCAATGTTCATGGTCTCCCATAAACAAGCAAAACCGGGGACATGAGGAACCACCCCTTGACAAGAAGATCCAAACAGTTCAGTCCAAACTTGAGACAAAATTGTTTTTTACTAATTTTGTTCATCTGCTTGTAAAGCTGTTTAACAAGCCATTACACAACTAATTCCTCAGTGAACGTGCAGTTATTTATCCCGCATCAGGCCCGGTGCAGGTCTTCATGGACTTCTGTCACTAGCCTATATATTAGCCCAAAAGAAAGCAGACTTGCTGTGTCAGATGAAAGTACTATCTAACTCACTATCCTCTCCTGAGGATACTCTGTTACAGATGTTTTAGGAGAAGGTTTGCCTGAAGCCAGCAGATTATTCTCCCAAATTTTCTATGGGAGATGGCAAGCAGAAAAATCACTAGCTAAAGAACTGAAGAAACAAGCACAGCAGAACCATAGGCTCTTGGGCTGCCTGTACTGCTCAGAAGAGCAGAGCCAGTGCACGGGCTCCAATAGGGCATTCCAGTTCCTAAGAGCAGAGATTCTTCAACTTTTTTGGATCAACCAACTCCTATAAGACTTCAACATTTCTCAATCATTATTTGAAGACAATACAAAGGTATAATAGACCTAATTGCATTCCATGGAGCAGTTGTGGACCATGTAAAATGGACTCTCTGACTGCACTTGGCTCAGTTCCCACAGTTCAGGATTCACTGCCTTAGAAAACTCATCCATGTGCCCAAAGAATTTTCTGTGGTGGTAAGAAATTGAAGGTAAAGCATTACATAGAAGCCTGTTCATCAGTTTGTCTAGACTGGTTTATTTCTGGTGTTATGAAAGTAAAGGATAACTATTTCAGATACCCTTTCAATGTTGATACGCTTGTATGTACCATATCACTGAGGAATTAAACTGTAAGCTCCTGTGTTTCACGGCCATCGTTCTGAAAAGGAAAGTACATACGCTGCAAAGTATGAGGCATTGCTACTAGTGTCACGGGCTGTGGGTAAAGCAATACTCACACTCAGGATTGCCATCCAAATCTTTGCTGCCATGCTGAAATACCTCTCCTGACACAGGATCCACACACCAAATATCTGTGTCAGATCTCTGTAGCACAGCGTATTCTCCCGTCTACAAAGAATCAATTACATGCCATTGCAGAGCAATGTATATTATACAGACACACCACAATCCATACCCCAAAGGCTGGTTAAAATATTTGATTATATTTACATTTGTCTACTAATACAAGACATTGAAAAGAAATACAAAACATTAAAATACAGTCTACCTAATTTAATACATAGACCAGGCCCTGAGAGAAGCAGTACACAGACTGAAAGCCCATTGAGATGAAGTTCTGGTATAATCTTGGTTTGAAATGTCTGTTCCTTGCCCATCTCAGGGGTCTATCCTGCTCACTGCAATGTTTTGAGAGCATCATGGACCCTATTTTGGGATACCTGCATCCAACTCCCTCTCATCCTGGCATTCTCTCACAGCTCAGGAAGAAAGGGCCTCCCAAATATCAGTCAATTAAGTTGTGCCTTTTAAGCATAGCCCTTCAAAAGGACCAGGCAGAGCCACCCTATAGGAGGGCAGCATAGGCAGGTACAGAGCTTCCTAATTCCAGTCTTCATCTCAAAACTATTTAAGATCTGCCTTATGGGGGCAACGCTTCCTGCTTGTTTTGTCTTACCCTTTTCTTTCGGGTTAATAAGAATGCACAAGGGATGCTTAAGGAGCATAGACTGAAACCGTACAGGCCTTTGGCATGGTGTAAGCAAAACTGTGGAGGTTTTGTTTCTTCCTCCCTCAGCCATATTAAATCACCTCAAGGCAGTAGGGGATGAACAGATCAGCTGTAGAGGCATCCAGCTTTGAAGCACTCTGTCTCCAGCTGGAAATTAAGGCATTGGTTCGAGATCGCTGACATGATGTCTGACCTGTAAGAGGGAAAACATACATGCATGTTAAAATAAAATCAAGTTCTCAAACTAAGCTAGAGAAAAGGGTATATCCTCAGCTCCTTCACACACCTCCCTTAGGGTCTGCTACAGCCTCAGGCTGGGAATTCCTGATAGGTGTTTAATAACCACAAAATTACAGGACAGTTGAGGTTGGAAGGGACCTCTGGAGACATCTGGTTGGACATCTGGTCTAACCCCCCTGCTCAAGCAGGGCCACCAACAGTAGAGGGTCCATTCTCAAATCATACAAGCCAAAATCACACATAGTGAAATTAAATGAACTAGCAAAACAAGCATAAAATTCCTTCTTCTTTTCTTGCAATGGTTAGAAACAAACCTTGATTCATGCATATCATACTAGAATTTTCAATAAATAATAAAATTTGTAAGAACAGGTAAAGAGAAATATTAGG
>VZTV01116537.1:0-16763 GCA_013400875.1 Anhinga rufa
TTGGTGTCAGCTGCAAATTTGCTAACGCCTGCTGCTCCTCATCCAGCTCCAGCCCGGTGAGCCGCCGGCGCTGCCTTCTGGCACAGCCAGGCATGAGCTCCTTCGCCACAGCATCACCTCGACCGAGGAGTGAGGCAAAATGCCACGTACAACCCAAAAAAGCCGCTGTGAAAGGAGCATTTCTTGACACTGGAGCAATTGAGCCCTCCTGCTAAGCTGCCATCCTACTCCTCCCTCCCAAACTGGGCTCCTATGGGGCTCTGGCATCCCACAGCTGCCAGCCCTGCTTGCAAGAGTAATTAGCCTTGGTTTGCCAGCTCCTCGTCAGCACAATCTGCCGCCTGCTTTGCACAGAGCTGTGCCGAAAGGCTGCAGAGCAAGCGCTTGGGCAGAGGGGTCCCCAGCCTCCGTGCGCCTTGCACCAGCTCCAGCACCAGCCCAAAACCCACAAAACCTGAGCCCAGCCTCCCCCCTAGCTTTTTTACCCCCTTCTGCTTGGGTTTTATCTCAAGTTCCATGTGGGTAGAGACCGGAATTCTCCTAAATGTTTAAAATAATGGCATTTTAAGGGTGATTATTTAGTCCAATTACCTTAAATAGGCAACTATCATTACAGAAGGGGTATCTCAAAGCACATTTTGCACTGGGTTGGGTCCATCACTGTTCAAAGGCAGCGCTAACCCTGGCTGGGACACCAGAATCCTTGCAAAGCATTTTCTTACATTCTTGAAGACGCAACTGGGCATCAAGTGAGATTTTGCAGGTGTCACGAGACACCTCCTGCGTCTCCAGGGGTCTGCAGCCCTTGCCCACCCAACTGCGGTCCTCTGCGCTTTTAAACCTGTGGATCACATCCTCTCCTGTCACCCAATTTTCTAGACTTTTTTCACCTCCCAGTGGGTTTTTTCTCCACTTTGCAGAAAACCATTCTCCCCACACCTCCCAGATGAACCGAAAGGAAAAGCGGTGGCTCTGCAGGAAAGAAACCGAAAACGCTGACATCTGCCAGGGCAAAACCTCACTGTTTCTCCACCGTAAAGACCAAAAGTAGCTCCCCAGAGCACCCCACAGCATCACCCACCACCGAGAACTGCTCCTTTTCAGAGTGAAAGCAGGCGCCTCTCTGCTTCTTGGTTTCAATTAAAAAGTCATGCTTTTCATCACTGATGCACCAGTATTTTCCACCCGGTTAGTAGCAAAGTGGGCGAACGCCAGTGGGGCAGCCAGGATTTTGGGGAGCGCAAGGCTCAGGGTTGTTCCTACCAGGCAGGCAGCACCCAGGGGTTTTTTTTGGTCCAGAAAAGGTGCCAGGCTGGGTATTGTAGCGGAGGGATCTGTTCCAGCTCTCATTCGCGCAGGGATCGCTCCTGGCCCCTGCGCATCCCAGCAGCTGAGCTCAGCCCAGCTTGCTGCATCCCAGGGGCACCGCGGTCCCCACCGAGGCAAGCGGGCTCTCCTGAAAACTGCTTTTTCCTCCCCAAAAACCAGGTGTGACCCGGCATCCAGAACGGATAGGCAAGCGTACGGCCGTGCCGTCGCCCCCCCGCAGCCGGCGCTGCCGGTCACCGGCCGGCTGGAGCGTGGGAATCCCTCACGCGGAGCTGGCTGGCTTTTCAAGCCATCCTGTTGCTTTTGCTAAAAGCCATCGCTAAAAATAGGCTTCTCAGCTGAAAAATAATTACTAAATATACACAGAAAAATATAAAAATATTACAGACAAAAAGAAAATAGCAAAAAGCCGTGTTTCCAGGGGGTGGGAGCTGGTGTAGTCGCATTGATCTCGACTGCGGTTGCGGACCTGGCTGGGAAAGGAGCCTTAATACACCCAAATTACGTGCGTTTCATTATTTCCTTAAGCAAAGAAAACGTTACGAGCTACATTTGTGCCCGTGGGCTCACGTCACACCGCTTCGCTGGGGCACAGGACCCCTAATCCTCAGCAGTGGTTACAGCCACAGTTCCCAGTCCCCATCCACGGGGATTTTATTCCCTTTTCCAACATCCGTTTTTTTACGCCCAGTGACCAATACGGTGTTTAAATCGCCAAAAAAGCAGCTCACAGGTTGGAGACGTGCCGGCAAATAATTAAATAAATACATTTAAAGGTGCCTGAGTGGAAAACGAGCCTGTTTCCATGGAAACGGCTTCGTTATCACACCAGCATCCGATCCCTCCCGCCAAACAGGGGCGAGGTGGGATGGGTGCCCATTTTGGCCCCGATGCCGGTGTTTTGCCCGCGGTGGCGGGTTTCGGCGCCGAGCCCGCGGCTGGCCTGGCCTGGCTTCCCGCTGCTTCTGTGGCAGTCGGGGAGGGCGCAAAATCTGTTGCCCATCTTAGCCTAGTCAGCCATATTTCACCCCAAAAGCAGCGCCGGGGTCGGACCCAGCCTGCTGCTGGCTCAGCCAGCCCTTGGCTCTGCCGGCAAATCTCATTATCGAGGCAATGCAAAGTATAGGGAGTGAGAGGGAGCTGCTGCAACCATTTTTCTCTTCCGTAATTTTGCTGGGGCATTAAATAAAGAGCTCGGTGCCGGAGCTGGCTTTGCAGAGAGCGTGGCTCGGGATGTCCCCTCCATCCACCTTGCGCTGCTGGCGCCGACCGCGGCTGAAGCCCAGACCTCATTAGTCTCTCCAGTCGATGGCACGCTTTTCCATGAATTTTGCGAGCAGTAAAGGTTTTAGCAACATCCATCCTTCTGGAGAGCTGAGCGTGGCCCAGCGCAGCCCGCCCGCGGGCTGAGGCTCCAGGAGAAACGTCCTTCCCAAGAGGCACGTACAGAGCCGGAGAGGAGCGGGACGGGGCAGCGGCGATGGAGCCGGGTGGCTCCGGCCCCGCGGGGACATTCCAGCTCTCGCAGGGCTGTCCCCTTTTGCCTGGAGAAGTCACTGTGCCACGGGTATCACGCAATAGTGAGAACCTCAGCTTTTTATTTTCTCACAGGCGTCTTAATGGCTCAAAACGAAGGCAAACAGAAACCAGCCGCTAGACAGCCCAGCCTGGCACATCTGCTCTAGTCCCTCCTGCCACCGTTGATAGGAAATGGGGGCTCTCTCCGGCCAGGTACCGCGGGGACGGGGCACCGACCTGCTCCGGGGTCAGCACAAGGCTCTGGCACTGCAGGAACGCTGCCGAGGGTGCCGATCCCTGCGCTGGAGGTCAGGGGTTTAACAGCAGCTTCGTTTCACCGGCTGATGAAGCTGGAGATTTCCAGCAAGCCAAAAAGCCATGCGATGCCCCCACCTTGGCGCGGGGCCTTTGGGGATGTACCCCTGAAAAGGAAAAACCACCCCACCATTGTTTGGAGGAAAACCCCGGGAAAGAGTGTTTGTTTTTATGCACAAGGGACAAACCCAGCAGCGTGCAGAGATCGGGCACGGCGAGGAAGGGTGCTCTGGGAGCTTGGCCAAACACTGGGGAACAAGGGTGCCCAAATACGTGGTCCAGCGGTCCAAGCAAGCGAAGCTGCAGCCGAGCATCACCTTCTTCCCACAGCCTGAATTTTCATCCAGATTAAAAATACCCATCATTTTGCCGACTCACTTCTGACCTCCAGTCGGCCCCTCGCCGTGCTCTCAGCACCCACCCGCGCTCGTGGCGATGCTTCCCGGGGACAAGCAGGGGCAATGCCCGCCGGGGGGGCAGCCGGGCTCCTTGCTACCTGCTTATGCTGTGGCACTGAAAGAAAAAGGCCTTGGCTGTCGTGTTCTGGTGTGACACACCAGAAGGGACAGGTAAGGGCATGTATCCTGTCACGCCATCACCAGCACCGCCTTTCGGGCTCTCCTGCAGCAGAGGGTTTAAGCACAGGCTCCAATCCTGCCGTCTCCACCGGGTCTGAGCAACGCTACCGCTGCCCTTCACCGAAAATGAAAATGATTTAAGGGTTGGGTTTTTTCAGTTGTTTGGGTTGGGGTTTTTTTTTGTTGTTTTGTTTTTTTAAATTTAAGGAAGTGTTAAAACACACCCAGAGGCCAACGGGAGGCTGAAGGCTCGCTGGAGTGTACGTGAGCTGAGTGGAAACACAGACAGCCTCTGCCCTGCAAATCCCTGGCTGGGCTTGCAGCAAAACCCTTGCAGTAAAGGACACGGCTGCTCCCCTGCTCAAGCTGCAGTTAGCCTTCATCCTACCCAGATTTAAAAAAAAATACTAATGCTCTCAGTTGCTTGCATTTTATTTTTATGAAACTTGCCTGAGAGGAGAACAGGCAGCTTCAGAAATTCCCTAAAACCACCAGGACTTCCCAGAAAACCTGGGTTTTGCAGGAATGCCCCACTGGCTGCCTCCTGCAAAGCGGTACCTGTGCTGCCTGGGGCATCCCTGACCTCCCCACGGGGCTGGAAGATGGAGACACATCCACAATCTTTGAAGTCCCCCAGCTGGCCCGAAGTACCTCCAGCACACAGCTGGCCCAGTAAACGGAGAAAAAGAGATGGAGGAGGGAATCAGGCAGAGAGGAGAAGTGCTGAGGAGGGACGTGCAGATGGGTCACACTTCGCCCCGGGCTGCTGCAGGCGTCCCCTTTGGTGGAGGAGCTCACGGGAGCCCATCCAACCATCACCCACCAGTGCAGACCTCCCCTCCTGACATGCCTGCCATCCCAGCGGCAAAGCTGTCACCTTTCTTCCCCCCCAAACCAATGTGGAGGGCTCTCCTACGGTCCCGCATCCTCCCACAAGTCAGCTGCCTGGATTTCTCCCTGCCAGATCCATGAAACCCTTGAAAAAGTGGCCACTGAGCCTTGGGGCATCACAAGCCCTCAGGTTTCTCCCGTGCTGGAGGGTCTCTCCCCTGCACAGGGGTCAGCCCAGGCTGGAGCTCATAGAATCACAGAAGGGTTTGGGTTGGAAGGGACCTTCAGAGGCCATCCAGTCCAAGCCCCTGCAGTGAGCAGGGACAGCCCCAACCAGAGCAGGTTGCTCAGAGCCCCGTCCAGCCTGGCCTTGGATGTTCCCAGGGATGGGGCATCGACCACCTCTCTGGGCAACCTGGGCCAGGGTCTCACCACCCTCACTGTAAAACATTTCTCCCTTATATCCAGTCTAAACCTACCCTCCTTTAGTTTAAAACCATTACCCCTTGCCCTGTCACAGCAGGCCTTGCTAAAGAGATCGTCCCCATCTCTCCTACAGCCCCCCTTTAAGCACTGGAAGGCCGCAATAAGGTCTCCCCGCAGCCTTCTCTTCTCCAGGCTGAACACCCCCAGCTCTCTCAGCCTGTCTCCATAGCAGAGGTGCTCCAGGTCAATGGCACTATCTGCAGCCCTGGCCAATGCACCTTTTAACATCGGTTAAAATACCACGCAGATATCCTTGAAAAAACTCGAGTATATTATTTTGCATTTCTACTGCCGCAGTGGCCAAGGAAAGACTAGTTCCCCTTCTATAATGCACTGTACCCACGCTACATAACACAGCAATCTCCTTCTTTAGGATTATTCTCAGCCTGGCAAAACACTTACCGAGGGAATGACTCTTCCCAGGCTGGAGTGACCCCCATTTAACCATGTCAGGGGCAGCTGGTGGTAACCGAGCACTACCAACACCCACGCATCGATGGAGCAGCAGCTAGCCGGTGAAAGCATGTATAAATTGACCAAATAAAAAGTTGCCGTTGAAACCCCGATCGTCTCTTGGATACCAAAATCCACCCCATGAAACCTGTTTCCTACCGATGAAGTGGCAGCAGGCTGGGTAGCCCCTTACTTCACAGGGCAGAAGTGTCTGCTGTAAAGGAGACTTTAGGTCTAGGAAACACGTACCACCTTCCAGCTGGCCAGAAAAGAGCAGAAACCCTCAAAAAAAGGTCTTTTTCCCCATGAGAAACCTCTAGAAAACCAAAATCACCCTTTAATGAGAAGCATCATCACATCTATGATTTCTCGATTCCTTCACTTCTTGTTTCCTTCCCAAAAACACTGACTCTGAAATAAATTCTTTGTACACACCTTGCTCAGAAATCCCAGTTCCCTGCCCCTTGTCCCAGGAAAAAAGAGAGATGGTTAAAGCTGCCGAGGAAGCTATGAGCTCCTGTACCGGGAAAAGGAGTTCAACATCTGTTCATAGAGCTCTGAACTCCTGACCCTTAATTAAGGGAAGCAGCCAAGAGCTATTATTTCATGTTAATTAACTGATCCATTCTTGGGTTTCAGTTTTGAACATCCTGCTTGCCAGGGTCAAGATAAAGACCTTTAGGGGAAGGTGTGAAATGAGGTCTGAAAGCGAAGGGAAGAAGAAGGGAGCGTGGCAAGGCAGAGGTGCTTCACTCCGCATCACATTTGCAAAAGGATTTGGGTATTTGGCTGTGTCAACACCACTCCCGAAGGGACAAACCCGCCCGGAGCCTCACGCAAAGTCACCCTGAATTCAAGGCCATGGTGATTTAACCACCCGCCCATCAGCATGGGGGTACAGCCACCCCGAGGGAATCGGGGCAAGCCGCTGAGTTGCCCTGATTTGATTAAAATGTCACGTTTTTAAGGGGGCAACCTCCTCGCGACACCAGGAAGTTGGAAGGAGCATGTGGCTTTTGCAATAGCTCCTGCCGTGCTGCCAGGCTGCTGGGCTCACCCTTCTGCAAAGCATTTTCCAGCCCAGCTAAAATAAAACCAAAACCACTCCGTTAGCTTAGGACGCAAGAGCCTCGTCGTGCCTTTTCGCCCAGATAACTCCCGCAGCAGGTGAAGCCCTCAGCTGCAGAAACCATTGCGATGAGAAATCATTCTCCGATGATTTCACCCAAACCAAACCTTTATTAGAATTTTATTTTAAGTAACACTCACACGAAGCCTAATAACCCTTTCCAGCCGCTGGGAATCGCCCAACAAGTTACATCAGCAAAGAAACAACCCCGTTAACCATCCCATTAGTTTAAACCCCCCCCAGGAATTACCTTAGACTGCTTTAATTAGGTATCCACTGTACAAAAAAGAATTAATTAATTAGTGATAAGCACCTGAACCACATTACTCATAAGGCTCTATTTCAAGCTTCAAATACAGCAAACAGGTCACAGCCTATCTGCTACAGCAGAGCAAAGCCCCGGTGCTGCTGCCTGGTATTTCTCTTCCCATCCCTGCCATCAAAGCGGCAAGGCTGGGAGCTTTCTTTTTTTTTTCCTTTTTCCCTTCTTTATCTCTTTTTCAGGTTTTTCACAGCTTGTAGAGCTGGTGCCTTTAGAGCCACTACTCAACTAGTGGATGCACCACGCGGAGATGGGAGAGCTTTGTAATACTTTCTGAGATTTGGTGTGCTTTAGGCACGGGGTGTGGGGTAAAACCCTGTATCTTGCAGCTACAGGTACCCTGCAAAGGTTTCACTACCAAGCTGTTGCGCTACGGCGCCAATAAGATACCCGTTAAATGAGGAAAGCATTTGCTGACGGCCAGATCCCAAGCTGCAGGTGGAGGATCGCCACTAAACGTGGGCGATTTTAGCAGGTTTCTGGGGGGGAAAAAAAAAAAGAAAAAAAAAAAGAGGAAAAAAAAGAATCCCTGTGCTATTCTGTATTTTCACAATCAATACCTTTGAAAAGTAATTTACGGTGGCTTGCGCTGGTCCCGATATTTTGTGGCCTTGCGACTTCCCCGCTGGCAAACTTGAGGCTACCTGGGGGTGTGTGTGTGGGGGGGTTTCTCGGAGCTGACAGTCCACGGCAGGGCTGCGGAGCCGTGGCGGTGCTGCAAACCGGGTTAGCTGGGGCTGGCTCGGGAGAAGTAGGTTGCTTGGTCCTCGGTCGGTGAGCTGACCCATATTATCTCAATTAAATTTAACTTCTGCGGCCCGCTGCTGCCTCTTTTTTTCCTGTAACCTAATGCATTTTGGTGTAAAGTAGGACCCGGTTACGGGGGCAGCGAGTACACCTGGGTCCTTCCCGATGCGATGAGGAGAGGAGGGCACAGCCGTCGCGGCAGAATTGGGACAGGGATGTGGAGGGGGATCGAGAGGCGGCAGCGCCGCGGCCGTGGGCTCGGCAGCTTCCCTTTGCTCAAGTCCTGACCCTCCCGCATTTCTCATGACCACGATGCTCCTGAAAAATAGCAAAATTTGCTTTTCTCTCCTGAGCCGGGCCCTCAGAGCCTTTCCCACGCTATTTCCCCGGTTGCCAAGCCTGTCTCCATCCTCATCCCTTCTCACCGCTTACTAACCTCCGCATACAACATCTTGGTTTTCCCATGGAGCCCAAAATCCCTGAACCAGCCTGTTTTCCCCTTGAAATGCATGCAAAGCATCCCTGCCACGCTTCCTGCTGAGTCAACGGCCCTGCTTTTAACCACCACACGTTATTCTGGCTATATCGTGAAATGACACATGCTCAGCAAACACTGATATTACGCAGACGGGAGGAGAAAGCCACCCCAGAGCTGCTAGCCTGGGCGGTGTTTTTACACTTGCAATATTAAGCATTGCAAAAAAAAAAAAAAAAAAAAAAAGAAAAAACCCCAAAAACCAAAAGAAANAAACCCAAAGAAACTGTGCAAAGCCCGTATTAAGCAGCACAAGATGGCGTTACTCATGCTGGCTCGCCCTCCCCTCCCATGCATCAATACCTCCTGTGCTGGAGATCAATCCGTCCTGGCCATGCCGTGGGCCCCACATGCTTCATTTATCCCCCCCGTGCCCGCTCCCGGAGCTTTAATCCTTCTGCCAAATGAGCCAGAGCTGCTGCATTTGGGCCCCGGTGCTCTGCGAGCTGCCTTCCCAAGGGCAAGCGCCTTTCCCTGCCTACCTGGCTGCTGGGAAAGCTCAGCACGGGGCCGTGCGGTTGCTTTCTATATTTTTCCCAGCGTGAGCTATGAAAATCAACAAATGCAGCTGCTCTTTGCAGGGCCGGGTTTCGCTTCCAGGTAGGATGGAGGAGCAGCATCGATTCAGCCTAACTTTTACATCAATTAATGGAAACGCTTACACAGGGTTTAGATTTAAGCTTAAAAAATTAAAATAAAAATCAGTGCCTCCCTTATTTGCTGCTTGCACCTCTCAATACGCCTGGGTTGCTGCATCAAAATCATCTTTTTATTCCCTTCTCGCATGGTGCGGAGGAAGGAGGCAGGGTCCCCCCCTGCCGATCTTAGCTGGGGAGCAAGGGAAGCACCGGACATGAATACAAACCCCCCAAGCGAGGATGTGAGGCTGAGCAGCAATTATATTAAATCAGCTGATAAATAATGCAACGTATTTTGATGGTACCAGCCCTGCAAGCACCGCACAAACACCATCGTGCCTCCATGATATTAAAAATACAAGGGATGAAATGCAATCCGGTCAGCGTGAGTTGAATAATTGAACCTAAAGCCCTTCTGAATCGCTGTCCTTGGGGCATGCTGGAGCTCTGGCCCCGCGGCAGAGCCACCAGATCACTGCCTCTTCGCCGGCTCCTACACAAACCGAGGGACTCTACCAGACCTGGTCAACGTTCAACGCTTTCCCATCCAAGGTGAGAAACATCTGCTTGGGCACTTTCCAGCATGAGCAGAGCTGCTCCAGCAGCAGACACAGTCCTGAAGACTAATTAGAAGAGGTCTGAATAGGTTTACAGGTTGTGGATGGCTGATGACCCCCACTAAGGACCCCAAACCACTGCAGACCCAGCGAGGGGGTACGAAGTCCCTGAGAAGGCACGTAGAGACATGGAGAAGACCTGGCCACGTTTCTGCATGACACCCTGGGGGCACCTGGACCCACATGGGCTCGTACAATGTCCACGGGGACAGCACTGGGACAGCACGTGGGCAGCCCATGGTGTTGGCTGTGCTCTGAGCAGGAGGTGAGACCGGAGACCTCCAGAGGCCCCCTCCAACCTAGATGAGTCATTGACCATGATGATCTGTCACCAAAATCAGTGTTTGCTCCCTGGAAAGCCCCTGAGGGATCCAGAAAACAGCAGGAAAATGAAGGGAGGTGGCACAAATCCTGGGCAGCTCTCGCCATGGCCACCAGCTCTCAGAGCTAACACATCCCAGCCTGGCGAAAGCCAAAACCACAGCCAGAGACTCCTTCCGTAACACACCTTCACCGCACAGGCAATCAACAGCCTGAACTTGATCTGCAGGACCAGCCAGCCCTCTCCTTCACCCCACTCAAGGTGTCATGGAGAGATAACCATCACCCCACATTCTTCATCCAGCTCCTGCCAACATGGGTCATACTCAAGGGGTGATACAAGCAAAAGAGCCCTTGGAGCCAACACAACCATAATGCAAGTGAGACAAAACTGCATGACGTGCCGATGGAGCAGGCCCTCCAGAGCAGGTAAAGAAGCCAAAACCCAACCGTGAGGACAAAACCCAACCTCCTTGTACGTGGGGGGCCATGGGTGAGGAAGCCTCCACCATGCAAATGCGATGGTGAGATGTTTTCTGCACACCCTCCTGGGAAGGAGGACATGTCATGCGATGGATCTGCTCTCCTGCAGCAGCTCAGGGCTCATGGGAGCCTTGCTGAGGGGTGGAGGGAAAGTGCCAGCCCAAGACACCTCCCACAAGCAGCTGTGGTCAGAGCAGCAAGCAGCACAGCTCCGCTCAAGAGAAGCTTTATGGAGATCACGAGAGGTCTGGTTTTGTCAGATAAGAAGAAAGAGCAGGAAATGTCACAGGGTTTACAGCCAGCAGATTGAGTCTGTTCACCTCCAGGATGACTAACGAGCTTTGTGTGGCTCCCAGTACATTCGGGCCATACTTCAGGGCACCCCAAGGCTGCAGAGAAGAAACACCCCCAATAAACCCCCTCCTAAAGGGTACCAGCACTAGGGCTGCCCATGCCCCCATAATGCCTTAGAAAAATGGGCACCGACAATTTCTCCTGGTGCTTTGGTCCTCAGGAGACTCAGACCAAGGTCTTGGTGTCCCTCCATCTCAGGTGACCCTTTCAAGACGTGAAAGGCAGTGAGGATCTGGCAGGAGGGTTTGGGAGCAGCCACACAGCGAGGAGACGGTGCCCCTGGGCTCCATGAGTGCAAAAGGATCTCCAGCGACACTTAACCTTCCCCCAAAGCCGTGAACCTCAACAGGCTGGATGTGGCCCATACACAAGGAGCCGCTAACACTGTACTGACCTGAGAAGGTGACCGCGGGCTCTGGGCGCACACTAGTCCCCATCAGAATGGTGTCTGCAGATGTGAAACCAAAAGAAGCAGCACGGGATAAGGTGGTCTCCTCAACTCAGCCCCCATACATCTCCTGCCCCGCAGCGTCCCCTGCGTGCACAGCCCAGGGCACACAGCCCCAGCCCCACAACCAGATGATGGATGCTCTTCTCAGCCCCCATGGGCGATGGATAACTCACCACGGGGGTTCTGAGGCGATCCAGCCCAGCCCCAGGGCGAGGCCGAGGCCAAGGCAGCCGTGCCGCAGCTCGGTTTGGGTTCAGCCCTTTGGAAAACCCAGACCTTGACGTTGTCAAGGAAAGACAGGGACAAGCCCAGAGCCCAAAGCTCATCTTGTGGGTCCTCCTCACCCCAGCTCTGCCCCAAACTGGGCATCACGGCTGTAACCATAACGAAGCCCTGATGACGACGCCTGCTACATGCAGAGACATGCTGGCACCGTCCCGGCATCCCCTGGCGACAGCAGGACCGTGAAGACACGTTTCTGGCACCCCTGTTGCGTTCGAGATCCATTCCCCGACTCCCGGTTCCTCCTTTACCCTGCTCCCCTCCCTTCGCTGCACCTACTCCAAAGCAAAACCAAAGCCACCGGGATGAGAAAGGGATTCAATCAATACCGAGCATCTCACATCTGCTGGCAAATGGCGCTTTCTTACCCAAAATGGCCCAAAAAGCACAACTCCTCCAAACTCAGGGTTAGCGCAAGCACTCAGGCTGCAGGAATTCACAGCTACAGGGGGATTTTAAGATGACCGAAGCCTGAAGCATCCCTTCGGCATCCCCTTCAAGGGGGTCAGGCCTCAGGCTCGTGACTCTGGGACGCCTGGCAGTGCTCCCCGCGCCGCCATCCCGGGGGGATGCTGCAACAGGTTAAATGCTCTTGCACTTCATCCAGCTTCAGCTCCCAGTCTCTTCTCTGGGACACGGCTCAGATGGGAGCAGGCAAGAGCGAGAACACGGCTTCTCTGCGTCCCTGCGGATGCTGACGGGTGCACGGGGACACCCTGCCTGTCCCCAGGTCCCCAGGTCACCGTGCCGGGGACGCTGCGGAGACCGATCCGGCTGCAGGATCCGGCCCCGGCTGCGCTGTCACCCGAGGAGCGCAGGTTTCCCAACACGGCAGGGCTGACACAGAGAGGCGCAACAGCACTGAAACATCCCAACTATAATTAGCGCACAAACCCACCCGAACCCTGTCACTATTTTCCCGGAGGTGCCAGCCAGGGGAGCGCCGGGGCTGCCGAGCTGCTCCCGCGCGGGCAGGCGGAGGAAAGGGGTTTCTCGGCGCCGACTTACTCCGGGCATCTTCTATAATTAGGTCTGTGTCTCAGCACAGAGGCACCGGTGGTGGCACGGGGCACCGACGTCCCCACGGTCCCCTGTTGCAGCTGGCGGCTCTGCCCACGGGGACGGACACCCGTGGGGACGGACACGGGCGGCTCAGGGAGGCGGCTCAGGCCCCAGCAGGCAGCAGCCAGGCTTCAGAGCTGGGGTCTACCAGCCCTGGTCTGGAGGCTGCTGTAGGCAGCAGGATGCCGAACAGCATGGCATGGGGTAAAACCAGCAACACAGCGGAGTTGGCAGTGGGAATATCCCGTGCTGTGCCAGGGATTTTTCCCCTTTAGTGGGATTGCATGTGATCCACGGAGGAGCACTGATGCTCGGGATCCCCGATGAGCTCCAAGGCTCCAGCAAGGCTGCTCCTTCCCACCCAAGTTGCTCCCTCTTACAAACCCAGCTGCCCAGCCAGGGTCTTCCCAGCTAGGAGAGCCGCTCGTAGGGAGCATCACGGGAGGAACAGAACCGACTTTCCTTCCCAAAGCCCTCCAGGAAATCAAGCAAGGGTGGGATGATAAACCTGTTAAACCAAGACGCCGACTCAGCTAAAGGAGCTCATCCGCCGCAGCAGCGCCTCCACCCTGCACCAGCTGCCGGGGTGCCCTGCCGCGCCGGCTACAGCACTTTGGGGTTCACATCAGCACCCCTGAGAATAACCAACCCCTCCTTGCATCTCAGCAGGCTTTGGGATGCTACATGAAAGCATCACCCACTACTGGAGACCTCCCGGCGATGCCGGTACCCACCGACCACAATCCAGCAACACCTGGACCTTCCCTTGGATAAACTAATTAGCCCGAGTTACAACGGTGACGAAAGACAACAGGGGAAGTAAATTGCTGTGTGAAAAGCAAGGGAAGGATGAGATAAGGTGAAAACTAATTGTGTTTGGTAGGATAAGCAGGTCCCGGTGCAGCTGCTGGCCAGGAATTGTCGAGGGTTTCTCAATTGCATGCGAATAGCAAGGTGATGATTTTTTAAGGTTTGATAGATTGCCATTACAGGGATTTATTTTTTCCCCCACTGAGCCTGTGAAAAATTGAGTTTGGTGTTGGAAGTCCATCATACCTACGTGAAATGCAGGAGATGTTTGAGTTTGGACTTCAGCCCCAGCACGGCTGCATCCTCACTCATCCTCGCCCAGCCCAGGGGCTGGCTGCATCCAGCTCCCGCTTCCTCCCAGCCCGCAAAACGCTGGTGATTCGCTTGCACAGCTCTGATCGAAGACATCATTAATTAATCACCGGCCTGACCCAAAGCCCAGACTCGATAAACACCGTCCCAGCGACTTCGGATGGCTTTTGGAGCAAGCCCTACTCCTCCGCGGAGCCAAATCCGTGGAGCCCGTCCTTCTCCCCAGCTCCGACGTGCCTCCAAACGGGGCGAGTGCCAAACGGCTCGTGCCAAGCGTGTGCAGAAAGCTGGGAGAGACAGCCTGCGCTTCCCCGCAGCCATCACGCGCTCCCCCACGAGCAGCAGAAGCAGGAGCCCCCCCCCACCCCTTTCACTTCTCCCCATGAGTTTGTTGGGCAAGGCTGCTCCTGTGCTTTAAAGGACCAGCTTTGGGGATGTTTGCACCATGCGTGTTGCGCGCAGATGGAAAAAGTATGCATGAGGAAGGGCTGAAGCCCCGCTAGAAGTGAGCAGGCAATAAAACTCTGCAAGGAGAAGCACAAAAATCCCTTTGCCCATGATCCACGGGGCACCCCGCGCCCTGCCCTGCAGCGTGGGGTAGCATCTCCCTCCGCCTTTCACCCCATCCCTTCACCCAGCAGCCGCTGCGGCCCCACAAAGCGACGGAGCGAGAAGCCAGAGTGGGGAGAAACAGTGAGAAAAGAGTCTGAAAAGCAAAAAAAAAACAACCCCAAAATTGAAAACCCACCCTAATCCCTTCGCTCGTTCCTCCCGCTTCTGCGCCGGCTGGGATCGCGCACAGCCGTATCCCGCGCAGGGCTGAAACGCTGGAGGAGTCACGCTGAGAACCGACGCCAACTTGCGCCGAAAACAGTGCTTTTCCCGGAGCGAACACCTTATTCCCAACCCAAAACGGGGCAACGGGCCAGCGGGAGGGAGCAGGACCTCGACAGCAGCACACGCGTCACGAGCGTGCCGGCCTCGAGCATCCCGGCACCGACGCGCGGGATGGGGAGGCACGGCCACCCCCGGGGCAGCGCTTTTCGGGGGCGCGGGGGTCTTTGGGCTCCGGTGCCGGCTCGCCAGCCCTAATTACTATGGTAACAGCCTGCGCCGGCGCCTGGCTGTCCTCCTTCGGTGACTCACTGGGTTTCAAAAGAAGTGCTGCCTCAGATGTCACCGTTCAGAGGCCACAGCACTACAAGCACATCCACATCTGCGGGGCCACCGGGTGGGAAGGTATTGCCCACCCTTGCAAAATTTGGCTTTTTATGGTGTTTTCTGCTCACGGCCGCCCTGGCAAAGGGCGGCAAAGCAGCAGGCTGGCTTGGGGGTTAAAAATAGTCATAATAATTGAGCTTTGTCACCGGCTCGCAGCCATCTACCCATGGGAAGCCCACTGGGCGCCCTGCTGGGGTTGCCTGCTCCGCGTCTCGATAACCCCGGTGCTGCGAGTGGGCCAGAATTGCTCCGGCGGGAAGTGCTAACCCCGGTGCCGTGAGGCAGCCCTGTGCCAGACCCTGATGCCCACCGGTTATATTCCTCGCCCCAGGGCCGGCAGTGCCGTGGTATGGCCGCACACCCGAGCCCGCAGCCGCTTCTTGCCTCCACCAGCTGACGGTTGCAAGGAGCCCGGAGAAAACACGACGAGCATCCTTAGCGCCAGTACGTGCACCGCTGGGAGCAAAGCTGCCAGCTCCCAGGGAATCTGGGAGAGCCAACGGGCACGTGCAGGCACCGTGCTAGCGGCGGGGGGACCTGTGAGCACCCCCAAGCTGGGGATACGCCATTTCGGAGGTGAGGCCGACTCCAGTTGTCATGCAGGTGATGCTGAGACCGCCAAACTCGTGTCACAGGTGAGCAACCAGCAGCACGCGGTGCCAGCGGCAGCGAGCAGCAGCCCCCGCTTCCTCTTGCAAGCAAATGCAAGGCTGAAAATGCCCCAAAACGCACCAAAAGCAGTGCTGAGGGAGCAGCGTGGCTGATGCCTGGCCTCACGAGGCCAACACGGGAGCTGGGGCGGGATGGGGCTGAGCCACGTGCCCCTGGACCCCATGGCACGGGGTGAGAAAAGCCCTGTTATAACCCCGGGAGCACCTCAAAACATCCTCCTGGAGAAAGGCTTCGCCCTGGGGCTTTCCTGGCAATAATTAATTGAGTCATATTTCAATCCAGCCAGCGGCCATATGGCAGAAAAGAGGATTAAAATCGCATGCTCCAGCTGCATTCAGGGAAATCCAGTTATAAGGAAAAATCCTCCGTGCCTGGCCCCAGCCGGCTGCCAGGGTACGTGCCGCTGCCACCCGCACGGCCCCGGCTCCTTTCCCTCTCGTGGCCGGGAAGCACGGGCTGGCTGGCAGGGGGATGGTTAGTCAGTAATTTGGGCGCCCAGAGGGAAACAAATAAGAAACGGGACCTGCGGCAATCCCCTGCCCTGCAGGCAGCAGGTACGGGCGGTGGCAGATAATACGCGCTCCAAGTCACTGCCCTTTGGGGTAGCACGCTTTAAGTTCATTAGTAACTCATTAGTAATGGGTGAGGGATGGCTGCGATTCGGGATTTTCCTTAAATATAAATCCATTTTCCACTGAGGAGGCAAGAAAGCAAAAGTTTTTCGTTGGATTCCCCTCCCGCTGGGGCAAGCGAGCCCTGGACCAGGCTTCCCCGGGCGCATCTTCCCGGCTGGCGGGCGGTTTTCCCAGGGTTGCTCTACCCGAAGCGCTCGCCCCACAAAGCACCGCCGGGGAAAAATAAGGATTTCGATGGAAATGATGGGGAGAGGGCGGCCGCCGCAGGGATGGTGGGGTGGGGCGCGGGGTGCCCCTCCGCCCGCGTGGCCGTCACCCCCAAATCCACCCCTCCACAAGCCAGGCTGGGGGTAGATCCTGAGGTTGCTAACGGGGATTTGGGGTTGGGGAATTTGGGGTTGGGGAATAATTTGGGGTTGGGGAATTCTCACCCTTCCTTCCCAGGGAGAGGGGGAATAAAAATGGAGAAAGCAAGAGCACTACGCCTCATTGATCCGCGGAAAAAGCCTCTCCTGTGGTGGCAAATCAGTTGGTTCACTGAGGATCAAACCCTCTAAATCGAACCTTCGCTGGGGAGGGTGAACGCTGTGCGAGGTCCCTCTCCCCCGGCGGGACGGGGACCCCCGCGCCCCCGCAGGTGCCACCGCCACCCGAGGGTCCCC
>VZTV01116541.1:0-25856 GCA_013400875.1 Anhinga rufa
GAAAGATTTCTAGCAGAAGGAGCAGGTCTGTGTTCCTGCAGTGCATGTCTTGGCTGTAACCTGAAGCTTCACTAACGAGTTCCTTGAATCTCTCCATGCTGTGTAACTTGGCTCGGAGTTAAGAAGGGTGCAAACAAATTTTGAGCTGTGTCAAACTTGGGGTCATTCCAAGGCCGAAGGTATCATTTATCAGTCTTGACTTTTTTTTTTTTATGTGGAGGAAGGGCAGCTTAGCAGACACAAAAATACTAACCTCTTCATAGAAAGCAGTGGAGTAAATTGAAAGGTTTATGTAATGTTTTGGAAAATATTTAGGCAAAAAAAAAAGCCAAAACCCAAACCCACCCATATTTGAGATCTTGTCCCATTGCAGTAGTTGAACAACTGCAAACAAGTATAACGTAAGTTTTACATTTGATTTTAATAAAATCACTAGGATCATATTGTTCTTAGAAGACCACATATGGAATATATTTGTATTTATGTACTATTTTTATTTATCACTAGGTTTTTCATCAATGACAGATAGTTTAGGGGAAAATGGCACTTTCAAATTATGCTGTTTGTTTTAGAAAAATATATGTAGTTCCTGTATGTTGTATATTAATTAAAAAATATTCATGTAGTGTTCCTAGTGTATACTTGGTTGCATGCACTTACTTTGTAAGTGATCACAGTTGAAAGATGGTCCGTACAGAGTTTGATTTACCAATTTGGCAATGTAATCCAGAACATCAGTATCTGTCGCAATCTCAGAGTGATGCTTTTTGGATCAAAATCTCTTGCATACAAATTCTTAAATATATGCTGCTTTTTTAACTCTGAATTTTTTCTTTCAACTGTTGTCATTTTGTAGTTTCACCAGTGATAATTAAAGAATGGGCTGCTTACAAAGGAAAATCTCCTCAAACCCCTGAGCTGGTGGAAGCACTTGCATTCAGGGAATGGACGTGTCCTAATCTGAAGAAGCTGTGGCTGGGAAAAGCAGTAGAAGACAAGAACCGAAGAATGAGGGCATTTTTGGCCTGTATGAGATCAGATACACCAGCAATGCTCAATCCAACTAATGTGCCCACTCATCTTATGGTGCTCTGTTGTGTACTAAGGTCAGTGTTACCTTAAGGTAAAAGCAGAATGAAGGAAAGGTTTTACTACATAATCTTTCTGACATATTTAACTTTGTATTAAACCATGAGTATAGAAAGGGTTCATTCGTATTTGCAATGTCACTAGGAGAAGGAGTTTGTTTTGTTTTTAGAACGTCGCTGCTGTGAGTCTTAAAAGCATGCTGTATATTAAACATTTCTTTCTTCAGTCTCTAGAGGACTGAAGGGAGGAGGGGAAAAAAAAATCTTGTGTTGCAAAGAGGCCACCGTAGCATTTGAATTAGTTTACCCTTACTATACTCTAGGCTTCAACTTACTAAAAATTAACATTCGGGGTCTCAGCGGCTGTGTTGGTGAAGTTGTAAAGCAAAAGAGAGAGTTCTTCAGAGATCAGCTGCGTAGCAGCTTATCAGGATGCAAAGTTCACCTGAATGATGCTCTGCCTATGATGGCTTAGATTCCCTGTGTTAGAATTGCTCGTCTAGTTGTGAGGATGATAAGCAACAGTTGAAGTGTTAATTCTATACCTCTGCGTTTCAAAGAGAAAGTCACAAGGTCCAAAATACTTACCTGTTTAATTTTCATATTGAAAAATGACTAAGCAATTGAGAGATGCTTACCTTTTTGGAAAGGGGTGATTATTTCAATACGACTAGCTTATAAATCTAGGTAGAATCAAGATAGGTAAAAAATCTAGGTAGAATAAACCTAGGCTGAATCCAAGCTTAGCATATTGCACATGAAAAATTTTAAGTCAGTTTTGAGAGCGATAAATGTAAATTTGTCTTCAGTTCTATTGTACTTTGTCTTGCCTTTTGAGCATTAAAACTCCTTTGGTTTTGTCCTTATGAAGTAGTAAGTATACAGAAAATCGTCCAAATGGTATCTTAAAGCAGAGTTCCTCATTCATGTAGACATCGTGTTTCTCTCCTGTGACATATGGCACATTTAAATTGTTGTTCATTAAGACGTGATGAGCATAAAATTCACCGACTAGATAATTTCCAAGTAATGTGTTATCTGGAAACCATGTTCACAAAGTCCTTTTACCATTAGTCTTTTATAAAGACCATTAATCTTTATATTACTATATTTGTAGATGTATCAGAATGCACTTCTGTTTTAAATTCTATTTTGGAGGCCTGTCCCTCCCCTTCTTCACTGGAAGCAGGCTCTTGCACAACTGATTCACAGTCAGCTCATCCATATTAATTTAAACTTCAAATCTCTTTAGTGTTTTGGCCTATTTAACTATTCAAGTCTAGACAACAACAACAAAATTTTTTGCTGTTGCATTCTTGTGACTTCTGATTAAAATACCACTTGATTTACCTATTAAAGGAAGCTTCTGAATAATTATGGGCTTCCTCTGTAGGTATATGGTACAGTGGCCGGGGGTTCGTATACTTCGTCGCCAGGAACTTGATGCTTTTCTTGCCCAAGCATTGTCTCCAAAGCTCTATGAACCTGACCAGCTTCAGGAACTCAAGGTAATTCTTAGCTATAACTTTCATAATTTAAGAGATTTATTCCCAGCTGATCTGTATTGTTAACTATAGTGGGTGATGTGTATGTGCCTATCTCACTAAAAGCCTTCCATAATTATCTATACTTTCCAAAATATTAATCTTAGCGATCTTTGCAGCACTTTAGAATACTAATCAGTTCTGTTTCACTGGTTGGATAGATAACTAAAATCTTAAAAGTACTCTATACTGCAGAACCTTTTCTCACAATTTCTTAAGTAATTGTCTCTTGGAATACTCCCAATAGCGTATTTGATACCTGGAAGCTGTGGGAGGTATTAGGATATATAGGGAATGCACCATTGGAAGTGATCCATTTTATCTCCTGTCTGCACTGATGATCAACATGGTAAAGGAGCTGAGATGCTGATCACCTCTGCATCATGCAGCCTCATGTTGAAGAAGTCATTTCAGATAGTCTTTCAGGTACTGTAGGGCTGAAGTCAGGAAATTCTAGTGACCAGTTCTGTTCCCAGCAGTGCCTGGATACATGGTGTCCTTAGTTAAATCAGCAAGGAGAAGGTGGTACTTGTTTCCCAAGTCAGTTCATATTCACGGGTACAACTGCAGGGGGACGCAGACAAAAGCAGCAATCCTAGCACTGCTCTTCTCGGAAGAAACAGTAATTAAGCTTACACAGATTGCAGCTATTAGGCTTTCTAAGGAATATTTTGCCACTAATACAAGTGGCTTTGCAAGCCTGCAAGAGCATTCTCTTCTGTGGGCGACAAGCAGAATCTGGCTTGCGTTCCTGCATGTTGCACCCTGGCAAGGACTTCTCAGTCTCAATCTATAAACTAAATAAGTCTGCTCATGGGAACCCAGCGCTTAGCCATAGAAGTACTAGTAAATGTAAGGCGAAGAAAACAACTGAATCCACTTCAGAATCTCTTTGAACTTACCACATAGTAAGTAGAGAATTCACGTGTTAGCAATCTTAACGGCAGTTACAGAAAAACAAAATCCTCTTCCCATATACCAAAGAACGAATGCCAACAGCTCAAATAATAAATAAATTTTAAAAATCAATCAGGGATAAATGTATTTGGCCTTTCCCTCATTGCTGCAAAATGTGAAAAACACAGGATGAAGACAGCTATAATGAACACCTGATGAGTTCATGCAAGACTGCTTGTTTGCTTCAGCACTTAGGACTGGGTTGCTGCTGACATGGATTATAAGCATATTAAACTCCCGAGAACAACATTTTTGAGTACTCCTCATTGTGGCTAACTACTTAAAAGCACCGTAAATGTAGATCCTGTCCATCAGGAGAATCATTCAGGTGTTTGCTGGAGCTCCTTTTCAAGGTGTTTCCTAGACATTAGTGCTGGAAACCCTGTGTGCTTAGCGGGCCTTTCAGAACCTCGGAGATTCTGGTCCAAAGATGACGACAGTTGTCTGTGCTGTGTGAAGAGCAGTGCTTTGTCTTCAGGGAAGCATGTGGCCAGCCTCTGCCAAAGGAATGAACTGACAATGAGTTATCCTCTGTTCGGAAGGAACATACATAGCTCATCTGAGGTGACAAACGTTGGACTCCGCAGAATATAGCAGAGAGCCTTTTAAAGTCTCATGAGAACCATGAGAACATGATTCAAGACATCTATCCCAAGCTCTCCTGAAGTTGAGTAATTGTACCTGTGGGTATTGGTGGAAATTTGAAGGACAGGTTTGTAGGCAAGGCTGGATGCATCAAAGAGCAGCAGTGTATCAGCCACTTAGTCTTCAATGTCCATTTTCAAAACACAACACAATAAATAAATAAATAACATCTAGGGGTATCGATTTTGGCAAAGTATAAGAGTTACCAAAGTCTTGCCTCTGGCTTAAGATTTGATGCAAAGAGGAAGAAACCCCACTGTGGAAATTGCTTAGAGATCTAAGAAAGGCATTCCCAGGGAAAATATTTTTTCCATTCCAACACAGAATGAAAGGTAGAGACAAGGTAAGTGATAAACAGCATACATTGTTTTTGTCTGATAGATGTTGTTCTCCAAGTTTTATTTTTAAATCATACAAGAAGAGTAATAGGGATCATTTCTGTAATATATGTTGGTTAACTGAAAGATGCAGTGTTGTTATTGTCTTCATATGAAGCAGCTGCTTCTCTCTTTGTTGAAGGCAGACAGAGAGCAGCTGAGTTTGAATCCAGCTGCATATCTGCAAAATGATCTGGATAGTCTTCTGTATCTTAAGGGTTGCTTATGCATAAGGAAGGTAAGGTAGTTCAACTGTAAAATATACTACAACGGTCTTGAAAATGTTGCCAAGAAAGGGCTGATATTTTCAGAAATATTTTATGGAACACTAGTAGTGAACACGCCAGAACGACAGGATGCCATCCAAAGAGACCTGGACAGGCTGGAGAGGTGGGCCTGTGAGAACCTCATGAGGTGCAACAGGGCCAAGTGCAGGGTCCTGCACCTGGGTCAGGGCAACCCCCAGTATCCATACAGGCTGGGGGTGAAGAGATAGAGAGCAGCCCTGCGGAGAGGACTTGGGGGTACTGATGAGCGAAGAGCTGGACTTGAGCCGGCAATGTGCGCTGGCAGCCCAGAAAGCCAGCCGTGCCCTGGGCTGCATCCCCAGCAGCGTGGGCAGCAGGGCGAGGGAGGGGATTCTGCCCCTCTGCCCCGCTCGGGTGAGACCCCCCTGCAGCGCCGCGTCCAGCNGTTGTGACAGGACAAGGGGTAACGGTTTTAAACTAAAGGAGGGTAGGTTTAGACTGGATATAAGGAAGAAAGTTTTTTACAGTGAGGGTGGTGAGACACTGGCACAGGCTGCCCGGAGAGGTGGTCGATGCCTCATCCCTGGAGACATCCCAGGCCAGGCTGGATGGGGCTCTGAGCAACCTGCTCTGGTTGGGGATGTCCCTGCTCACTGCAGGGGGGTCGGACTAGATGGGCTCCAAAGGTCCCCTCCAACCTAAACCATTCTGTGATTCTTTGATTTTCTTATGCCAGAGCTAAAAGTATATTTGCTGCAAGCAAATCCTTTTTGCTACCACCACCAGCTATTATTTACTGTTTAATTCTACCTTTATGTACCTATCCTGCATCCTAGATAAAGCTGTTGTATGCATAAGCATTACTTCATTAACGAGATGCATTCTAACAGCAAAATCTTGAATCAAGCTAATAGAAAAAATGTTATAAAGGAGTTGGAAGGAAAATGTGGTACGTGGGATGAAAAATTGAATGCTAACATGAAGCTCATTCCTGAAACTTTCTACAAAATATCTCAGAAGCACAAGATTATTTGAAATAAATTTTTTAAATTAAATTTTCTACTGCTAATTTCCTATAAGTATCTTTAATGCTTTTCCTTGCTATAACATACTTTATCATTGCTTGAGAAACTCTGTACTGCATATTTATCAATGATCAATGCACCTAAAGTATACATCTTACACGGTTTAGACACCTCATGCCACAAATGGAAGATGAGTATTTTACTTAACACTTCTTACTGACTTCTTGATAATTAATTGAGTTAAAACATTAAAATATTAGAAACTATTTCCTGTGTTTTGTTGTTGAGAAAATAGAGTTCTTTGGTTTTATCTCGGGTTCACCTCTAGCGTGGATGGATGGGAACAGCAGCCTTCCTGAGTATTGCAGGTTTGCATATGCAGGCGGTAGATTCTGGTGCATTCTTCTAGCGAAACTGGCAATTACATGTGAAAAGTCTGAATGACCTTTTAAAATGGCTCTGTTTTCAAGAGTTTTGAAAATAATGTAACTATTGGAATAACTTCGAATTACATCTTATTATTATCTCACTAAATTAACATTTTTTTTAACAGATTGAGAATCTTGATCCCCGAGGAATTCAGCTGTCTGCTTTATTTATGAGTGGTGTCGATATGGCACTTTTTGCAAACGATGCATGCGGACAGCCAATTCCATGGGAGCACTGCTGTCCGTGGATGTATTTTGATGGAAAGTTATTCCAGACCAAGCTCATCAAAGCAAGCCGGGAGAAAGTTCCGCTCATTGACCTCTGTGATGGTCAGGTGTGTAGTTTCAGAAGTGTGACAGAGAATCAAGTGTGCTACATTTTCAGAAGTGTTAGGTGTGGTTGGTTTATCGGTCATTTACTTCTCGTATCATCTCTCTACTTGTAAAAGGGGAATATGAGGCGAATGGTAATAGGTATTTTTCAGCTCTATCTACTCTCCTGTCTCTTGTTGATGATTGAGATGGCATTTCGGTAGATTTGAAAAAGCAAACTGGCATAAGTTTAAATTTAATTTTTTTCTCTCTGGCAACAGAAACTTGACTGCAATTGTGATCTAATGAATGACTGAGTTGAAAACTTATCATTGCTCATTTGCTCACGTACTGTCTTTTTGGGTTAGGCTAGCAAGACTGTCACAAAGGACTAAGCTGCAATGGTTTCACAGTGAAAGAAAGTTTGTGATTTCTAACTTATTTTACAGACTGAAGTCATTCTTAGCTCAAAATCTTTTCACATTTCTTACGACCATCTCCAAATGAATTCGCTTTTTGTTGTATCCAAATCATGCAAAGTTGTAATCTAAATATAAAAAGAGGAAACTGATACAAATCAACAGTTTGCCAAATGGCCATAAATTTTTTCTAACTTTTTGGGAGGTATGAAATCTTAACAAAACACTTTACCTTCTCGTATTTCTGACTCAAGGGAAACTGTTCATAGATCAAATACTGATGATGGCTGTGGTCCCTCTCAGCTTGTTAGCCTCCAGGCATGCTTTAGCCTGTTTATATAAATTTTGGTGTGCGCTCCGGGTTTATGATGATTATTCTGTTTAAAGTAAAGGGCTGCGTTAAGTGTTCAGGAAACCATAGACAGAGGTTTCTCAGTTCCTTTCCGGAAAACCCATTTTAACTTTTAAACTGTTTCTGTGTTACCAACTTCCAAATCATCTTAGACTCCCATCTTTCTACCGATATGTAAAGATTTTTTTGCAATTCGGATATCATTGAACTATTAGTAGATATGCAAGACAGATTATTGTAATTTGCTAGCTAGCTTCATGGAATTTGTTTGCAGTAGTTTCCTACTATTCTATTATTTTGCTTTCTTCTTTGATTTTTTTTTTTTGTGTAAATGTAGCTTTATACGATTGAAATCAGAATTTTAACATCTCTCTGTGACTTTGTCTTTATTCATAGGCTGAGCAGGCAGCCAAGGTTGAAAAGATGCGTCAGAGCATCCTAGAAGGATTAAATTTCTCCAGGCAGAACCATCCTCTCCCTTTCCCACCTCCACCTGCCATGCCTTTCTATCCAGCTTCTATGTATCCTCGACACTTTGGGCCAGTCCCACCACCTCAGGGCAGGGGGAGAGGCTTTGCTGGTAAGTGATGGGACAGCGGTGCGAAACACGTTGGTGTGAGGCATTACCTTGCCTTTCACATTCCCAAAACTATGAACTGATATACGTGTTCAATTTCGTAGGAAAAATGCATAAAAGCAAGTGGTTGGCATGTGTTGTCATGCGCCAATCACTGTATTTTGGTGTAACTTCTATTAGCCATAGCCTAGCGGTATGGAATGTGTTGTACTGCTGCATATTTCCATCAGGAGTTTTACTAACTGTGCCAGATCAAAATATTTTTACTGCTATTTTATGAAATAGAAAAAAGGAATGGATCAACACTGGATGATATGAAAAGGCTCTTATGTGCACTGTACATGGCTTCAAAACATTTATAAATATTAAGAATGCCTAGATTAATGGACACAGCTTAACTGTCAGGGTTGAAGACAACCTTTCCTCCTGCCCACCCCTCTGTATTTTGCTACAGTCATTTAACCGTTGGCACCCTTGAGTGTAAATACTGCTATAACCGTTCCAGGCTGTTTCTAGAATTATTCCCTTTCCCAAAATCTCTCCAGTACCAAGGCCCATAGGTGTACTGATACTGGACACTGGGAGTAAGACGTTCTTGGGGTGCCGCAACTGTAGCCATCAGAGCTCATTGCCAAAAAATTGTTGCAAGCCTTTCGATGCTCATTTTGATGGTGTAGAAGTTGAGATGCCCGTTCCAAACCCAGGTTAAAGACCTGCTATTTGGTTAAGAGACCCCGTGCTCCCTAGGGCAGCAGGACATCTTTGGCCAGGGATTCCTCGGCGGTGGTGGCTTGCTGCCGTGCAGCGTCGCCTGGACGGCTGTGGGCTGCTCCTGCCCAGCCTGCAGGAGCGCGGCCCTCCCTGCTGACTCCGGAAGGATGGAAGGAGGCAGCAGCATCTCTGCTAGGGGCCTTCCCGGATGCCTGGCCCCCTCACAGCTTTTCCCCTGTCTTTCTTTACCCTGGGTCTAACAGGAGTCTATGGCTTCGGAGGCCCTTATGGGGAAACAGTAGCCACAGGCGCTTACCGGGCCTTCCGGGTGGCGGCAGCAGCAGGACACTCCGGAGCCTTCTCTGGCAATGACAGCAACAGGACTAGCAAGTTTCAGGGCGGTAATTATACCCCAAACCCTTTTCTTAGAGCTTCTGGCAACGGCTTCCTTCACTTTACGGTTTGGTCTGAGGCTTTCCTACTGACTGCCAGTCTCCCTTTCTCCCTAACTGTCTCAGCTCTCCCTCTCTAGAGCCTTCCCAGGCTGCTGTCTGCTCTGCTCTCCCAGGCGCTCTCCTCAGGTCCCCGCCACAAGCCCCTCGGCACCAGCCTCTCTCACGCCTAGAAACCCTCCTCCAAACACAGGATAGCCGTAAAAACCTTACGAGACGGTCTGTCTCCTGTGCTTCAAAATGCAAGAGTGGAATCTGTAATCAGCTGAACTTTGCTTGAACATATTAATAGTTATTTTCTGAAATTCGGGGGCAGTTGAGCTTTTTGCAAAAACAACCCAGTGTAGAAATGACTGACTTCGGTGTTACTGCTAACCCGTTCTTCGCTGGCATCGATGTCAGCGTGGACACAGGCGTGAGATTTACTTACCTCCCTGTATGCCCATCGCTCGTCTCCTGTATGAGGTGGGACAGTGGAAACCTGTTCATTCCAATCCCCCATTTAGGATAAAATTTTTCCATATATTTAGCTGTTCTTTCTGGCCTCTGAGCTTTTATCCTAAGAGCGAATATACCTCTGATGCTTCGTTGTGTGAATAACTTTGCCCCCATAAACAAATGTGCATTTGAAGCTGAAAGACTTGCACAGAGAAGTATGAACCTTTTTTAATTTAATCAGTAATTTAGTTCCTAGCATATTAATGTTTGAAGACTAATCGCGGCTGCATAAATGCTGTGTTTTGTAACCCTTTCAGTGCTGATGGTCTTACCAGTAACATCTGGCTCAGTTGCATTTACCTACGTTTCTTGAAATACATGTTATGCCCCTGTGTTGATTTTTAAGGGCAAAACACAGGTATAAAGAGAAGAGCAATCTGAATAGAAGATACGTTCTTATTTTAGACAATTGCATTTTTAGCTGCTTTCTTGGTAGGGGAGGGATAAACCTACCCTTTACACCCAGATCAGTTTAAATGCTATATTTTTTATAACAATGTAGTGTTAGTACAGATAATTCTGCCTAGTAAGTTGTTTATAGCAGTTATAATCTGTGTGTCTTATGCTGATATTTGGTGTTCACTAAAAAGTGCCTTTAAACCTGCAAAAATTACTTCTTCATTAGGAATGCAGGAAAAAAATAATCTTTAGATAGCTTGTAAAATTTCACTTCAGTTTCTTAATGTCTAAAGTATATTTTTAGTTACTGAAACTGAAGTACTCACATAAGATCATTTTTCTTTTCAGAATTCATATCTATTTTTTAAAAAGGGGGGAAAGAAAGACTCTTGGAGTTACAATACTTCTGAAAGACCACAAAATGAGTAACAATCCCAGTATCAAAAGAGGAAACTGTATATGTGATAAAATCTGGGCAAACCAGTTTTCCATTCGTTTGTAACTTTTAACGTTATGATTGTGAAGATCAAGGTTCGGTTTTGCTTTTATGTGCAGGAGTCCAACCTATTCCTTCTCAGGGAGGGAAACTTGAAATTGCCGGCACTGTAGTCGGCCATTGGGCTGGAAGCAGACGTGGACGAGGGGGTAGAGGGCCATTTCCTCTGCAGGTCGTTTCTGTGGGAGGACCAGCGAGAGGGTAAGTGCAATCTTCTGGAACATACTTTTCATGTGTAATTTAATGACTGGGGAAAAAAGTAAACCAGAGTAAAGTTGGAGGCATTAGAAATTGCATACAATGTATTTTAGGACACATTTGGTAAATTATACCCACTGAGTTTTTCAAGAAAAGCATGATACATTCATTTTGAGATTTTTTTAATCAGTTATTCAGATGAGTATAAGCATTTTTATGTGCAAATAAAATTTTTACTCTGAATCTGATATATATATATATATAGGTGTTCNAATACACACACACAGAGGATTGTTTTGCATGAGGAAATGACTTGGGGGCTTTGTCTTACATGAAATCAATAAATACATCCTACCTGATCAAAACTATCAGAGCACTCAATTACTTTCTTTGTCATGGTAGAACATTTATTAAGACGTATGATAAAATTTTTAATAACTTCATTATTTAATTCTTCCGTGAAGCAGAAAACACCTGAAGGACATTTCTAGGTTTAATAGTTCTCTGCTACAGTCATGATGGGAGATGTGCTGAAAAGAATATTAATTTCTTCAGCTCTTCCACTTCATTTCACTTCAGCTGAAATTACAGGTGCTCAACGTTTCTGAAAAAAATACTTTGCTACAAAAATATCTAGTCCTTTACTTTTAAGATTATATTTTTTCCATAGGCTTAATTGTTCTATGCCTTACAGAACTGTCTATCATATTTAATTAAGCCTGTATCTGTTACAGGAGATAATACCAAAGTAACGTGATTTATATATTATGTCTGTCTCTAACTTTATTAAAGCAATGGAGTAAAGCAGGTGTATTTATGCCATCTTGACCCTGGAAGCAGCAGTCTGAAAGAATACGTCTGAACTGCATGAATTCCTCTCTATCCATTAATTTAATCAAATGTGCGCTATAAAGCATAGTGCTAAAGTCAGCAAGAGCTGTTGGGATGCCTGTGGTGTTGGACTGAGTGAGGAAATGGTTGAATCTGAAGCCCTGGGAGAATGGGAGCAGGAGGAGAAGCAAGAACTACTGGTGCGGGGACAGGGAGAGGGAAGAACAGCAGAAACCAAGATTTAAAAGTTCAGCAGCAGAAAACGTCATTTGTGTGAGAGCAGAGCTGACACTTTGAGGGGAGCAAATTTAGGTAGGACCATTTCATTCTCTGGAATGAGATTCCGCTGCCAAAACATAGGCATCTGGTGCTGTTTTAGATGCTTCAGACAACTGTCGGCTAACGGCGTGGGCTAGCGGGGTCCGTGGGACACCTGTGCTCTTCCAGAGTAGCAGCAGGAGACCAGGGGAATAAGCTAAGGCGTGTGATGAGGCACTAGGCTCCTTTGGGTATTTTAATCTTACTCCTCAGTTTCAGTGGACAAAATACCATTTTTTACCATTTAAATGAGGTTAGTGTGTGGCCATAACTTCTGTTTTTCATGAAGATCCATTAACAGAAGAATCTAGCTCACTACAGAGCTTGTTACTTAGTTAAACGCACTGACTGCAGTACTGTTTGTGGGAAACGTCTGGGTAATTCATAGTGGATTACTCAGACTGCTGTCTGACTGAGGCATCCTGAGTGATGATCTGGAGACACCTTCAGGCTCGGATCTGGCTTACATTTGTGTATACTATGGACTTCTTTCACAGAATAGCAGCTCCTCCATTTTCTGAAGAGCCAAATACGTTAATTTATGCAAAACATCAGTAGCCAGCAACTAACACTGGCAAGTCCTAAATTGAGAGCCATCTTTATCTGGGAAGTGGTCAAATCACTGAAAGGGTGGTATTGTTCCTGTAAGTACCTTTACGACAGAGAAATACTGTTTTCCAGTAGAGGCTTTTGAGTTAGGCGATAAAATATCTGACATTTTCTTTCTGTGAGAGGTACTATCTTTGGGCGGTTAGTTTGGGTGCAAGTTGTCACCTCAAAAAGACTAGAAAACAGTCAATACCAGATCTCCCTGTCCCCATCAAGTCGTAACTGATGTTACATTCTTTACATATGGAGTTACTAGAATTAGTCAAAGAGGAAAAAACTACTGCAGGCAGCTTATCTGTCTGTTGTGTCAGTTGAGAGTAAAAATAAAACCCAGCAGGAAAACACACTAATGTTAGTGTTCAGTCTAAAGACAGGTATTTTAAAGATTGGGGTCCATGTTGGCAGATGCTGCTTCGTACTAAAGGAAACTGCACAGTACACTGTCAGTAATTTATCACCTAGTCTGGCACACTTCTGTTTCATCTTTTACCTGTTTCAGCAGAGGGGGTCATGTCAGGCTCGTGTACACCGTTGTCTCATGTCCGTGCAGCACTGAACTTGGATATTCTTACTATGTAAAATGATACCAGCTGCGTTGTATTGGCTTTGATCCATCAATATATTTAGTGTGATTTTCTGAGTAGGAAAAATCTTACTCAGCTCCCTGAAGGGTACACTTTTACCTTGTGAAAAAATTAGCAAATGGGATAGGTAAGCCCTGTTAAAATATTTGGAGAGAATGCAGAGAGTTACTCACATATCAAACATAGCTCCTTCCTCTTTTTATTCTTTGCTGTTTTATTTAAATCCCAATATTTAATTTCTTATTGCTCAATGTGGGAATTTGCAGCGTGTGTGAAAAGACTTGCATGGCACAGATCAGTGTTTCTCCACCGAGTCAGTTCAGCGTAACTTAGTTTTTGCAGCACAGCAGCAGAGGAAGTAGGAGCACTAGAGAAAAGCTTGCCTCCTCTTCAGGTGTGTTTTTGTACACCTCACAGGGACCTTGCTGGTATATGGGGATTGTCAGGTATATTGAAAATGAGATACAGCTGTATTGCAGCTCTCATTCGTTGCCGGAATGGCGAGCAGGGCAATTGCAGCCCACGCAGCTTAGAAACTGGGCTGGATGCAGGCCTGGACCTGGGCAGTGCCTGGCTGCTCTTGTGCCAGCTTTGGAGGGGTCGCTCTTCGTGCTGGGACCTCGCAGTATCAGGCAGTGGATCTGGAGGAAGAACAGAGCAAGCATGTATTTCTAGTAAAGAAAACAAAAAGAATTTTTAGGTGAGAAGTAGTGCTTGACGTAATGATAAGGAAGTTGAGTTTCTACAAGTGATGGCATTGAAATAGTTTTAGCTGAGTGAAAGTTTGTTTTGATCTGATCTAATCTTTATTGAATCGAATCAAAAAGCCACCACCTGATGTGTCCTAGTTGGAAGACTCCATTTGAAAGCATCCAAACTTGATAAATTGCTACGTGTCAGATATGGCTGAAGCCTTCCCTCCTCCCCCCCCCACCAGTTTCTTAGATAATTTTGTATTCTCCCATCAAAACTGAAGCAATTTCATATTTTGGCTTCCTTTCTTTTATCCGATTTCTCTGTCTAGCATGTTGATATGTGGGAAGTGTTATTAAATGGGAGAAATGGCTTTATAAATGGTTTAAATTACTTGCATTTTTTTTTTTAAGGTGAAAGTATTTTGAGCTCTGTTTTTAAAGTGCTGTAAGCATAATTTGAAACTTTGAAAATGTTTCTGCAAAGCTTGGAAGTATTCATTATTGTTTCTCTAGAAGTGAAATACAGAAATAGACATTTTATTGCTAGGAAAACAAAAGGTTTGTTAGGTTTCATACACTTGCCAGCAGTAGAACCCTGTAATTCTGAATTAGTTAGTCATATTGCTTCTTTTAAAAAATGTAAATGTTAGTCACTAGACAGTAAAGCTAGAAAAAAACCTTCCAGCAAAAGAAAATTTAGAGTTTTAAACAAAGCTGATTATGTATTTTTCTTTCTTCCTTTTCCTCAAAACCTTACAGGCGTCCTAGAGGAGTTATTTCCACTCCAGTGATAAGAACTTTTGGAAGAGGCGGAAGGTACTACGGGAGAGGTTATAAAAGCCAGGGAGCAATTCAGGTAATAAAGCCGTGTGCCTGACTTCAGAACACTCTAGTTTACAGGCTAGTGTGGTGTGGACTGCCAGACCAGCTAATATTGACAAGCACAACTGTAAAAGGTAGAAGCGTTTCTTACAATGATCTTGCCTACATGTTGAAGCTGCAAGCTGCGCAACCAGTGATGGATGACAGGCTAGCGTTGCATCTCAATTATAAGCAAACTTTGGCTATAAAAACAGATGTGGAAAAATGTATTTTGATACGAAGGCTGTGCCTACACAGCTCTAACAGCCGTGGGAGTAGAAGAAAATTTAGGAAAATGGGAGAGATACAAAGCTGAAACAAATTAGCCATTGCTGTTCCCGCCCTCACTCTCTCCCAGTTTCTTTTCTGGGACCACGGTCCAACCTCATGAAGAAAAATTAGTAACAGTAGAAGGATCTTTGCTGCTGCATGGCTCCAAATATAAGAACTTACTCTAAACTTCTAGAAAATAACACACCAGTCTTTGCCCTTGTGAGCACACGGTTTATTTTTGGTGACAACGTATGGAGCATCTGCGGATCATGGTTTTTGTCTTTTCCATGCATCCTTTAAATACAGCTGAAGCAAACTGCTGTTTCATATTAAATGCCAATTGCTTCAGAGTTATGTTTTCCTCCCTTCTCCATTGTTCTTGCTGTTCTGCAGTTTTGAACGTTGATGCAAGTCCCAATGGCAGTGGATGAGTGGGTAGTAAATAGATGGAAAACTTTCACAGTAGCTATATCATAGCATCTGCAATTTGTCGTGGGACATTAGTATATAAGAGATGTGGGGGGGTGGTTGCAGGTATCGGACAGTAAGAGAAGAGATGTTCTCCAGTGGATAATGAAGCAACTATTAACTTCAAGTAAAACTTGCTGTCGTTCTAGGTGTAAGAATTCAAATACTTCTCTTCCTCGTTAAATGTCTGAGTATGCAGATTATGTAAGGCTGCAAATGTACCTATGCATTTAAAGCTTTACGTCTTTTACTTTAAATAGAAGAGAAACCACTATGTTAATTATGTAGTATCTAATTTCCAAGTACTTTAACCTATGAAATGAAGCCCTGAGAAGGAGCTCCCAAGTATTCTGGGCTTACTAGAGGTTTACATATGTAAATGTAGTTCAGATAGTACCTGTAGGTAGATGGTAGATAGTCTTGACAGTCAGCAAGTTTGGGTATTTATATTTTTATTAATTATATGTAATTGGGATGGTAAATACATGTGATCACAAGGATCTTGGTCTGAAATTATGCCTGTGACAGGGAGAAGAAAGATAAACGGTGACATTTTCTTTTGACTGGTCCTGAGCTCATTGGATTTTACAGTCATCAGTCGCTATACTCTAGTGTGTACGTTCCTTTTTCAGGAAGAGAGAAAAGGTGAATTAAAATGGGAAACCTAATGTGTAACAAGTAGATTTTGATACGCAGTTAAAATTAACTGGTAACAGTGTACTTCCCAAAGCCTTGCAGAGCTGGCCAGTTAAGGGAAGAGTGCCTATGTAGGACCAGATTCAGACATGCGTATTTATACCAAGTCAGATCCTCCCTGCAATGACTTTATTGATACTCCTTACGAGGTGATCCGAACAAAGGTTGGAGAACCTGACTGAAATAAGCAATTTGTAGTTAGCAGATGTTAGACGTGCCTGGTTTTTTCCAACAGATGAGATCTTTCACTCTTGATCTGGAAAGAAACAAAAGCATGTATTTAATCTAAAATATAACACTTAGTAAAGCCTTGTAAGGAAGTACATTTACTGTGATAAATATTCATTGTCCTCACATGCCAGTCATACACCTATGCAATGTTACTGCAGAATTTTTTGTGATTTTCTGGAAAACAAGGTTTATGATCTAGAGATCATAATGCTAGAGAACATTTCTTACTCACCTGCAAAATCTTTTGGCAACTCAGAAAAGTACTAACCGTGCTGTTTCTAGTATGTCAGAATTAAGATTTATTACGCTATGAAACTGTTTGCGATTGTTTGAGGTGTATAAGATGTCCGTATATTAAGTCATTTCTTAGTACTTGACTTGGTTAGCAACGTGACAGATAAGAACATTGCTTCTTAGCAACTCAACCTACTGATTTCGTTGTGTTGTTTAAAGCCTATTATGCTTCTGGAATGCTGGGATGATTGTTGCAGATGCTTTAAAACTAAATATACATTCTAATGCTGCATAAATCTGGTTTTATATTGCTATACTCAGTCTTGTAAGATTCTACTCTCTGCTCTTCGTACGAAGTCACTTTCCTAATCTCAGAAGCATATAGCTCTATGTCTAGATCTAGTATAGATCACATTGCATGGCACTTTTGCACTTCCTTAAAAATGGTCTGAAAAGGTTTTGGTTTGTGTTTGAATAACGTGTAATCATACCATTAAATGATAATGTATATGAACCAAGAAGGAGAGTTAAGCTGTACAGTGGTTCTCAGTTTTGCTGTTTCCAGACGTTTATGTAGCTCTTACATTGTGAAATAACTGAGGCATCAAAGTTAGAAAGGGCATTTTGCCACAGGAGCATTGGAAGGCACTCAGAAATACTGAAAATTCTTTCTCATCCGTGCTGTGCCATTTATTTTGTGTGCCACTTCTTATTTCAGCAGTACGTAACATTTGGTATTCGCTTGCGATACTTGTTCACACTGCATGCTGCTTATTAATAGTGTCTTTGTAACAGATTGTAAATATATAGCAGTGGTTCTTCAGTAATTTTCTTCTTTTTTTAAAAACTAGGGCAAACCTCCTTATGCTGCTTCAGCAGAAGAAGTAGCCAAAGAACTTAAGTCAAAATCAGAGGAATCTAAATCCTCACTTGTGTCTTCAGATGGATCCCTGGCTGAAAATGGAGTTGTGAATGAGGAAAAACCAGCTTCCCAGATGAATGGGAATACAGGAGACATCAGGGCTTCCAATCAGTCTGAAAGTGCCTTGAGTAATGACTCTAAAATGTGCAATACAAATCCTCACTTAAATGCACTAAATGCAGACAGTGTTTGCCATAAAGATGATACTCTTGAGGCCACTGTCTTAAAAAAAGAAGAGTAAACTTATTTTTTATAGAGGGTGAAGGATGTTGGGAAGGGTCAGGATTAGGAATATCTGGAAAGAAAGAGAGCCTACAGTTACGTACATTTTTTCCTTTCCGTAAGAGAAAAATGAGGACTTTGGAAATTCGGATCCCTCTTTGATGTCAGAGATTTAAACAACACATTTTTAGTTTTAACCAGTTGTAGTCAAAATGCTACAATAAAACAAAAAAGAAAGAGAATGAAGAGCATTTGACTCCCGCACTTAAAATGAAGTATACATAAAGTTTAAACTGGTTATGACAAAAGCTTGTAGTTTTGTTTTTTGAAATATAAAGACAACAAATTTTGGCAGTCTTTAAGTATATATAGCTTAAAATATAATTTTTAGTACTTGGCACCATATGTATGCCATTATATTTGATTTTGCATTACTGTGTCACAATAAAGCTTTCTTTAAGGCTTTGATTTCATGATTATGGGGGGAAAAAGGCACAACCACAGTTTTTTCTTTCTTAAATTTCATCACCGTTGATGTGGTTCTTTTGTGTTAAAATGTGCAAACTATCGAAACTAAAAATTATAGAGTAATATTGCAGTTCTGCTGATTTTAAATATACATCATACATACTTTACAAGCAAGTTAAATGGAGATAAACTTGAAATCATAGAAGATGCAAATGACCTTTCAAAATAAACACAATGTGTTCTGAAACTTTTTGTGACTAATACCATGCATCCGTGATCAATGAACTATGTGGTTTTGAATCAGACGTAGACCATTAGTACTACTATTTGAGCTAAACTTCTGCATGGTTCATAATTTTTAAAGTGTGTAGTTAATATTATGCATGTTATTGTCCTCTTTCTTCCATTCTTACAAGTACTGTGCCCATTTGCAAAACAAAAAGCTAATAATCAGTAATAGTCCTATAAAAGATGTTAACTATGTTTAGTCATTGACTGATCTTGCTCTAACCTTAAAATTTTGTGATTATTGACCTCTGTTGCATTTATTCTAAAACTTAAAAAAAAAAAATTATCTAGCCGTTTTGAATATCAACGTTACCCTGGTGTACTCATTGCTGTATGCATTATTGTTCTCTGTTGCTGTTTTATGCCTTCATATTAGCAAATATGAAATTCTGTGAAAAACAAAAAAAAAAAAGCTTTGATCTTCAAAAAAAAAAAAGTACCCCCCTTCTGTAGCAGGAAACAAATGGCTTGTTCTTGAGAACTTTCCCATCAAGAATTTAGTATAAGCAAATATACCTGTATCATTTTGATGTTTTTGTTAGTGTTTCCAAACTTAATGTACTTCAAAATCAGAATCATTTCTTTATATTCGTTTTCATATAATTCTCCTGATGCTCTTCATCACACATTAGTGATCAGAAATGAGGTGTAATTCCCCATTCCCTGCCCGCAAGAGCTAAGTAGGTATCTTAATGTAAGTTGAAGGGAGTTCTGCCCCAACTCATGGATTGTGCAAGAATGAACTACTGTTGGGTTTGATTGGTTGTAGATGGATTGTGGTGTGGTGTATTTGAAGGCTATTGAATGCAACTTACAGTGCTTAATAAAAATCTTTATTCTTTTAGTATAAAATACTGTATGCCTTTTTTGTCAAATATTTTTTTAATTAACATGTTGTAAATAAAAGTTTTCCTATGCCCAAATAAAGCGAGTGAGTTAGCAGACTACCTGATGTCCTCCCGAAAGACGGGGAAGGCAAACGCAGCCTTGAGAGGCTGCTGCTGCGGGGGAATAGCGCGCTGATGGGAGCAATGCTTTGTCCTTTCTGTTCTATGCAGCTGCTTCAGATGTCCACATTTAAATGCGAGATGGTTAATAAGATGCAAATAAGACAGAAATAACAGGGGCAGTTGTTTAAAGAAGAAAAAGACCAACCCCAGCTGCTCGCAGGGCTTGAAATACCCGATGATCGACAAAGCCGCTATCTCGGCTCCTCGTAGCTGAGAATAAATTACTCTGTTATGCGGGAGTTTTCTCTGCATCATGGATCATACTGACAAATAACACGAGGGGTTATATATTTATACCTCGGTTGATATCGGGAGAGGTTTTCTGTCTGGGCACGCCCTTACTGTCTGCTGTCTCTATCTGAATGTTCATCTGTTTACTCTAGTGCCTCACACACGTTGTTAAGAACGGGCTTGCCCTGAGCATTTCTGATCTCGTGTTGGGTCTGCATGAGTGGTGGCACCAGCCCTGCGCTCCCCGTGTAGATGCAGTTTGTAGCGGCGCGGCTGTGTTTTGTGCAAATGATGGCAATCGGTCTTCCCCCTCCTCCTGAAGCCAGACAGGCTGGAGAGGGGCGGTCGTGCCGGTGTAACGGCAGCGATCGTGGGGATGGTCCCGCTGCTGAACTCGGGCGGGATCGTGTCCCTTCCTCCCTGCACGGATGCCTTGCTACTCGCCCCGTGTTGGAGCTTATCTGTTCTGGAAATATTATCCGGCTGCTTGTTCTGGTGGAGGTTCAAGGCACCAGTTGCCCTCTTCCCCAGCGGTACAGAGGCTGTATTCCACTTTTCTAGCATAACCTGGTCACTGGTATGGAATAAGAAATAGCACCAAAAATAAACATGCCTGGGAGATTTCACCAGCGTGCCACGCGCTGCAGGTGTGATGACTTCGCTCCTTTCCTCGGTGTAACTCTGCCAGCAAGGTTTTTCATGGGCAGCCAAAGGGTGCCAAGCTGTCCGCACGAGTGTGACTGGAATTCGGATGTGAAAGTACGGCAGATTACCTAGTTCGTTGGCCAGCGTGTAAGGTGCTGCATTTACTTTTCCCAGAAATTACGGTGAAGAAGTTTGGCTTGCACGGCGTACGGGTACTCGACCTGGAGCACAGATTTTAGTCGTGGCTCGTTCAGACCCCTGCCATTGCCCCAAGAGGCCGAAACCCAGCTCCTTGGGCAGAAACCGCGCGGGGGCGGGAGGAGGGTGAGCCCTCAGCTGTTGGAGGATGCTAGTGGAACTAGTGACGGGGACGTCTTACGGGTACCAGAGCTCCCTGGTTCCCTGACCGGGAACGTGGGTGTCAAACCCAGAACCAACGCCGGGTTTATTTTTTGCCCTCTGCAATGGGCACGGGCGGTCCCGCGGCGGAGGGTTCGGGTGGCTGCGCTGGGGGAGTGAAACGATACTCCGTGAATCTACACCCCTTGGGGGCAAGCGCGGGGCGGCCTGGCTTCCCGCTTGTCTTCAGTAGCTTCCTGCAGGAAACGCGATGCCTTTCTCATTAATTTAGTCCTCTTCTCATTAATTTCGTCCTCTTCCAAAGAGTTAAACTGACTCTGGAATGGGTGATCCTACGGAATGATCCTGGGCTTGCTCCTGAAGAACGCCTTTCGCGTGTGAGTTTATACATCGGCAAGTCCGCTATGTTCTGTTATCCACTGTGTTACACGGACCTTTTTATTGTGCTAATTAAACCAGTTAGTTTTTAATAACTGTTACCCACACGCAGACACGTTGCCCGCATCTCGGACTCCTCTTGGACAGCAGCGCAGCCCTGACGTGTTGGTGCTGCTGACTTGTATCTCGCTGCTGGACGCCTCTAGCCGCGCTCACCTCTGCTCGCCGTGCTGGATGCACGGGGGCTGCGGTGTGCCCGCTGTAGCGGGGGAACGGGGCGTTAGGCTTTCCGTGCGTTGCCTGAAAGTCTCCTGGTGGTGACCCAGAAAAAGGCGTCAGGCGCCGAACGTGGAGGCTGAAGCCGGCTCCTTGCCATGCAGCAGGTCTTTGCACCTAAGCACGCGCCCCTGCCGCTGCAGCGTCTGGCATAGGTGCCCGAGGGTGGAGGGGCTTACTGTTATTTATAAAGGCCAAGAGGCTCTATGAGAAGTGAGCCTTTTTATTTTTAAGTGAAAACTGATACAAATAAAGATGATGGCTCTCAGACGTCTTGGCTTAGAATTGGAATGAATAGAATAGAGTGGAATAGAATAGACTATTTCAGTTGGAAGGGGCCTACAGTGATCATCTAGTCCATCTGCCCGACCACTTCAGGGCTGACCAAAACCTAAAGCATGTTATTAAGGGCATTGTCCAAATGCCTCTTGAACACCGGCAGGCTTGGGGCATCGGCCGCCTCTCCAGGAAGCCTCTGCCAGGCTTTCTTGGTAAAGAAAAGCTTCCTGTGTGACCAATATCTCATTATCCATCTCCAAGACGAGTTAAACCGGGAGAGTCGGCCATCTGGGTGGGGACGTGTGGCCACCGTCCATCCCATGCCGATGGGCTTAGCTGTCAGCTGAGGGCAGAGCCCTGTGTGCCGCTGGCTCGCAAGCAACTAAAGCATCAGAGCTCCTCCCTGGCTTGGCCTCCCTAATTGTTTAACTGCATGTTAATGACTAATAATGATCTGTGTGCCCCACAGTCAATCACTTTTAGTGCGTTTTTTTACATCCCATCCTCAGTGAGTCCTAAACGCAGGCAGGTGGGTGATTACTGGCAGCAGAGAAGATTTAGGGGCCGGGGGTGCCAGTGCAGCAGGGGCCCAGCACGGGCATCCCAGAGCGTTTTTCATTCGCGGCTCTCGCATGTTGAGCGCAGCGTTGCGTTACGGACAGAGGAGAATGAGATTTAAGCAATCTTCTAGATGGTAAGTGGCCAAAGAGCCCCCTGCCCAGCGGGGACGGGGAGCAGCAGGGGCGAGGAAGAGCTGCGACCATTTTATTTCCTGTGCTCGCAGTCGTGCTATTTGAGGCGGCGGTTGCGTCGCTGGAAGGCTGCGTCATGGGCGAGGGGGGCGTCAGCCTGCCCGAGAGAGCAGCAGCTGCCGTGCTGCCTTCCAGGTCCTCTTTAAAAAGTCTTGAAGGGGTGAGTTTTTTAGGGTTGGGGCAAGCCCTGTGACCAGGGAGTCCGGCAGCAACCAGTGGCTCGGGGGCTGTTCCTGCGTGCGTGCGTCCGTCTGTCCGTCAGTAAAAGGCTTTGATGGTGGTGCGCAGGATGGAGCCCCAGCGCCCGGCTGCAGCGAGGACGGGGAACGGGACAGCGCGGCCATCACTTCCGTGCTGGGAAGAGATGAAAAGTGAGATCGCGGGCATGTTTTTCAATGCAGTCGGTGCTTAAGAGTGTTATTATCCAGCCCTGAGGCAGATTACAGCTCCCTCAGTGAAAGTCTGAATAATCCTTTTCATTGTGCTGAAAGCCCGTGAAACAACCCGAGCCGAGTCCTGTCGTGCCCAACCGCTGGGTCAGCGCGTACGGGCGGGAGCTGGCGGACGCCCAGCCCTGGGGTGAGGTGGGACCACCAGCAGCTGCTGCCCCCTCCCCCGGGGAAGCCCGCTCCCCGTCGGGTACTGCTCTGCCCCGGGAGCTGGCAGGGTCGTGCAGCAGGTTGGAGTGCGATGGTTCCCAGTGCTCCCACTGGTGTCCCCCGGCCCCAAGACATCCGACCCACCCGTGGGTGCAACGCCTCAACAGCAGCAGCTCCCAGGGCGGCATGACTGGCCGCAGGGACAGCCCCACGGCCACCTGAACCCCCAGGCTGGGTTTTGCGGGGTTTAGTAGCCCCCATCTCTAACTGTGACTACTATAAATAAATAAAAAGGAGGAAGTAGTTTTGCATTAATCATTCCCTAAAAGGCTGTTCTTTAAAAGAAAATGTTGCTTAAATCTGCTTGATAACTTTAATTAAGCCAGCGGCAGTATCCATGCAGAGCGAGCGTGTAATTCCTTCCTGCCTGTGGTTACCGCAGGTTTTGCTTGGCTGCCCTCTGGGCGCTGCCCCGAGCCCGGGGGGTTCTTCATGACCCCTTTTTCCTCCTTATCTGATGAGTTATGGGGGCTGCGCCCTCCTTTCCTCTGGGCCAGTGTGAGTGCCTGCAGCTGCTCCTGCAGTCACCTCCTCGAAACCTGGAGGAGCCATGGTCTCTCCCCCCGACACTTGTCTGCTGCCTGATCCTCACTTGTGCCTCATCCTAGACCTTGACCTGCACCACCGGCCCGTGCCCTGCTCAGCCTGCCATGCCCTGGTCCAGCACGCTGCGGCAGGGGAGGACGCAGCGGCAGGAGGGCATGCAGCGGCAGGGGCGGATGCAGCATATGCCAGAGCAGACCAGCTGAGGGCAAACCCATGGCCCCTGCACGGCCCTGAGCCCCCATCCGGAGTTTTGCCCCGAGACACCTCTCCTTGGACCAGGCAGAGCAGAGCAAGAAGCTCCTGAGCCCTCCTGTCCCTGGGAGCTTTGCCTTCCCACGGCAAAGCGGCAGACAAGAGCTAACCACTGTTTCTTTTCATTTAATACCCAAGCTGAGGACGCTAATGCCATGAGGGATTCAGGGTTTTTGGCAGGAGAAGGTGTATTTCTGAAAGTACTATGGGGTTGTAACCTGTCCTTGGTTTGGCATTTAGGTCTGGGGCTTGCTGGTGTATTTTGTGAGATAAATGGCTGGGGTGTGCCCTGTTTTCTGGTTGAAATCGTGACTGTTCACACATGGCTACGGGAACTAATACAGCAACTTAAAAAAACATGAATGAAGGATGAAAACAAAAATATTAGGTAGAAGTTGGGCAAGGTACTAAAGAAAAGCAGGAGCATCATGAAGTGCCGACAACATTCAGCTTAATTCATAGCGGTTCTGTTACAGTATTGGTAATAAACCATAACATTTAGTGACCTGCTCTCTGCTGGGTGCAGCCGGTGCGCACGAAGGATGCAGGTGAAGAACAAAGCAAGGGAAAGGGGGAGGCAGAGGAATGAGGACCTGTGTGACTGCTGCTGCCTGGACGGGACGGGACGGGACGGGACGGGGCGGGACGGAGCAGAGGGCCGGCTGGCAGGATGCTGAGCAGCTGCTGGAGGGTGGCGCTGGAGACAGACGGCTCCCAGGGGTGCCAGCCCGGAGGCGCAGCACCCACAGGTGCCCGGAGCTCCAAGGAGGGGACAAGGGCGAGGGCAGAAACCCTGGCCTGTGAGTCGGGCCGGGCGAGCTCGCTCACCCAGCTGGAGGCCGGCAGGTCACACTTGGTGTTCATCTGCCTTTTCAGAGGACGCAGCGCGGCTGTCTCTTGGGCGAAGTCTCAGCAGGTCTGCTGTCAGCGGTGGATTTTGCCACTTGCTTCAGGCCAGGCAGCACCTTCCCTGCAAAGCTCCAAGAAGTGTGTCCCCAGGTGTCATTTCTAGTAAACCTCGTCAATGCAAATCTCCTTTGGCTTTGTTTCTCCCTGTCAGACTCATTTTCCTCTAACATTTAATTCCGCTTTATTTATACTCTGTCTTCTGTTTTTTTAAAAGGCCCTCAGCAAATTGAAAGAGAAAACTTATAAATGCTTTGAAACTCTCTCTTGGTAAACTTCTGGTTTTGTCAAAAAATTAGCTTCCTGATCACTAATAAAACGCAGCGGGGAGAGGCGAAATAAATGTGAATTTGACTGATGACAGCGATGGGCTCGTGCACATCTTCATCCTTTACGAAGTTTCAGACTAGAAAATGCTCCTGGTCCTGCTCGGCCGGCCCCGTGTGGGAGGTGGAGACGGAGGGCAGCTCCCAGCACAGCAGTGTGCTCTGGGTGAAAAATAACAAAAATCGAGCCCCGCTGCCAAGTTATGAAACCTTGTTTACAAACGGTTTAACTGTTTAGAATAAAACCATTTTGCATGAGGCTCCATGGTGGCCACATTACTTGAGTAACTGTGGCCAAAATCCTTTTTTAAATAGCATTTTTTGAAAGCCGTTGCCCGGGTTGGCCACTGGCACAGGCTGGGGAGACGGCGGCGACTGTGCCAGCGTTGATGCTCCTGTGCCCAGCGCTGCGGAGCGAGCCCCAGAGGAGCTGCTATTTTCCCCCTTAGAACACGGATGTGGCAACGAAGCGCTGGTTTCCAGAGATCGCAACTGAATCTCTTCTAATAGTTGTTCTGCTTGGTGAATCTCAGCCCTCGTAGCCGGTCGGTGACTCCTGGTCTCGTGATGGCCGTGAGGAGCCGTCTGGCTGGCTCCGCTCCAGGAACCGGCCGTAAGAGAAAGGATTATTAAGACATATTTTAATAAATATTAACATCTTTTTTTCCTTCTTTCTGCCTTTTGATTCCTTCTATTCGCAGCGCTGCCTGGGGACTTTGCTCGGGTTTTAACTTTGCATTGGTGCTGGTGTATTTGGGCCGTTGTTCCTGGGGGGCTCAGGTGTGGTTAGAGGGGGCTCAGGCGTGGTTG
>VZTV01116546.1:8237-21830 GCA_013400875.1 Anhinga rufa
CGCACCTGGGCCGCGCTAAGCCGAGGGCCGGGGCGGGCAGGGCGGCGCTGGGAGCCCGCGGGGAGCGGCCGCGCTTGTGCCGAGCGCCGGGCTCTCCGGGCGGCCGCGCGGCTCTCCAGCGGAGGCAGCGGGCGCCGGGTTGGCAGGTGGTTGCTCGCCGGTTCCGCGGGCTCGGTGCTCCCTCTGTGCCTGGGGTCTGTGCTTGGCAACGCCATCCGGGCAGGACAGGAGAAGTACAGAGGGAGCAACAACAATGAAATTTTTTTGCCATCTGTTCGTAGCTAAGCTTACTTCTGGCTGTGGCTGGCAGACTTCCATCAGCTTGTTATTGTCAGCTCTAGAAAAACAGTTGACTGTATGTGTGTACATATATATGGAAAGCACTATGGCAGTGGAAGTTTGAGAGTAAATATCAGAAGAATGTGGTTGATATGTGTATGTTTGTGTATGTAGTGCCTCAACACGTATGGCGGATAAATTTAGATACTCCAGAGGAAGCCCATCAAAATCTCTCTTTTGGTGCTGCGGATCGTTGGTGGGAGCAAACAGATCTGACTAAGCTGATACTCGCCTCAAACAAACTGCAATGTCTTTCGGAGGATGTCAAACTTCTGCCTGCGCTCACTGTTCTGGACGTAAGTACAATAACGCTGTTATGGTAGGGCTGTACTCTAAGAGGTGGGAAAACACGGGCTTAGATCTTTGTTTTCCATTTCCCTGCAATGGTGGATGTGCAGAAGTGGCATTGGTGTATTCTCAGGATAAAAGATTGTTACAGATCACTGATAGCTTACCAGTTTATACACTGGTGGTGGGTACTGTTCTCTAGAAAGACCTAGGAAGTTTTGTTATGGACACTGAAGGAAGAGCTATTACTGGATGCAGCCACCTTTCCTGCACATGCACACCCCCCCATCTAATTTCTTAGCGTTTACTTTATGTTCATTCCAATTTTGAAAGATTGGCAGTTGTAATGCTGCTATTGGTAATTGCATTGAGGCATGGACATAGTTTATACAAAATTATTCTCTGTATTAGGTTAGCTTGATTTGTTTCTGGGGTAGGGAAAGAAAACCTCCAAGGTACAGATCAGTAACTGTATTCTAAAAACTTTGTTTTCCAGGTGCATGATAATGAGCTGACATCGCTTCCTTCTGCTTTAGGACAATTAGAAAATCTTCAGAAACTTGATGTCAGGTAAGTACCTGTTACAAAACTGGAACATGACAAATATTGCAGGGACTTTCACAGTGTGAAAGTTGCAGTATGTCAAATTTGCTTTCAGAAAATTAATTTAAGATTTTTAACTAGAGAATATTAGTATACTGAGAATCGTAGGTTTTGGATCAAGACTGAAGGCCTTAGGTTTGTTAACTATTTTCAACAATACTCAAAGTCACAGACTTGCTTGGAAGGTGAAAACAGTTGTATTTTGAGTAATGAGACAAAAGCAGTATCTACATTCGCGTGCCTCAGTCTGGCAATTTTGTTTTAAAGGAACAGAAATACTTTTTGTCATGAATAATATACACTGGAAATAATTGTATAGATCTTGTGCATGCTGGAAAGTTCATATTCTTCTGTTTACTGGAGTTATTTTGTAAATTTACGCACAAGGAGAAAGAGGGTATGCTGCCACCATGCCTGTGAACTACATAAAACAAAAGAATGTAAGATACAGCTGGAATATTGTAAATTCAGTTGAGGATTAAAAGTATTCTTGAAAAAATAAACATAATTTCTTCTAGGAAGCTAATCCACTGTAGTGGGCTGTAACAGTTGTAGGAGACAGATGTTTCTTAAGGGTGCTGGTATCCTGAACAGCAAGCATATGTGAATGCTGCAGTGTGAGAATGTTTTGCAGAAGCCTGTCTCACTGCAGGTATAATTAACAGTTAGTCTGTACCAGCACGGAATATCCATTGTATCTGATGCTGGATGTGCCTCCTACTTGCTCTAGGGTCTGAAGAGTTTATGTTGCAACAGGCCATGTGTGGCTAAAATAATCTGGCTGATGCAAGTGCTGTATCTCTAGTTTGGAAAGCATCATATGTAACAGAAGTGTTCTTTATGCAGTTATGTTCTTAAAACTAGTTAGTAACTGTTTTCCCTTCATGTTCTGTGTTTGAATACTAGCCACAACAAACTGAAAAGTATCCCAGAAGAGTTGATGCAGTTGTCACATTTGAAGAGCCTTCTTCTTCATCACAATGAGCTGAGCCACTTGCCGGATGGATTTGGACAGCTTGTCAATTTAGAAGAATTAGTAAATTACAACTTTTTGAAAAATATATATTTGTGCAGAAAGGCTGATTAATCTGGGGTTTGCTACTGCTAATTAAAAAAACCCCATATCTTAGATGGCAGAACTTTGTGAATATTCTAATGACTTATGTAGGTTGTCAGTTATTACATGGCGGGTTGTTTGGGGTTTTTTTGTTTGTTTGAAAACAAGTTCTGCTCTTGGTTTGCCAAATACTTCAAGAAGAATCAAATCCCTTGTGATCTGTCAGTCATGGGAGACTTGTTTCTTCCATTCACATTTCTGCCAGGGAGATCCTGAAGATGTCAGTCATCTAATTTTAATTTTCTGCCAGTAATTAACTTTGCAGTAGCAGTACTCATGGGATATTTTAAACATCCCTATTTCTAACCTCTCTCTCTTCCTCTCTCTCTTTTTCTTTTTTTAATCTTCAGGATCTGTCGAACAACCATCTCACAGACATTCCAACAAGTTTTGCTTTGCTCGTTAACTTAGTGCGGCTCAATTTGGCTTTTAATCAGCTCAAGAACCTGCCTGCAGATATCAGTGCGATGAGAAGTAAATTAGTTTCCTCAGATTATTAAATGCCATACAGCCAGTTCTGTAGTTATGTTCAGAAATGTAGTGGATATTATGCAGGATTTACAAAATATATTCTTAAAGAGTTACTGTATTATCAAGAATATTAGTTCAGAATTATTTAAAAAAATCAGCTACTGTATATCAAACTTGAGTCCTCTTATGGTTCATATTTCTTAAGAAATGGGACACAGAATAATCAAAAAAGTGTCAGGATTAATATTGTTCTGCTTCAGGTTAGCCTTAAGACTGCAATAATCAGTTTGACTTTTTTTTCCCTTTATTGCATATTTCAAATGGCAAATAAAGCATAAATGAGAGAGATTTGAAATTGTTGGAGAGAAAAAATTATAGAGTGATAAAATTGAATTCTAATATTTGAATGTTTGATATCAAGCTGACTAGTGGTTGATATGCAACATATTTTAATAGCTGTGGCGGATCTACACGAGCAGGTGGTAGACTGCCAGCTTTTATAAATGCTGACCTGCAGATCTTTCTGAGATAGTCTACAATATTAGACCCTTTCTTGTTCCCTCCAGTCCCGTACCCTAAACAAGAGCTAGTATCTAGCAGCGTCACTGAAATCATTCCAGAATGTCCTATGAAGAACGAATGAAAAGCAGATGCCTTGTTTTCAGTGCTAATGGATTTGATTTCTTCCAAAATTCTGATTGGCAAAATGTTGCTGTATTTATTTTAAAACCCAGGATGTTCATGCTTCTGTAGAAAAAAACTTTTGCTTTCTCTTTCTTTTCCATTTCTCAATTGCACTCTTACTTCTGTAGGCTTAAGACACTTGGATTGTACTAAAAACTACCTGGAAACTGTACCTTCTAAATTAGCAACTATGGCATCTTTGGAACAACTTTATCTGAGAAAAAATAAATTACGCTCCTTACCAGAACTTCCCTCATGCAAATTACTGAAGGTAAGGTTTGAAATGGTTGGCGTACTGTAAATCTATTTGCTGTAAACTTTTAAAAAAATAGCTGTTACTTCAAAACAATTTTTTTGTGAATTGCTGTGATCAAAAGTTTATAATTCTGTGTGTAGAACTCTAATACATCCCCATTTGCAATTACTCTTACTGTCCGCACTGGTCAATCTTAAGGTCATTTGGAAGACAAATTTGCATCAGTACTCTTCGGATTTGGAAATTAAATATTTAGAAGAGGAGTGACCGAAAAACTAGATCTAATATTGCCTGCAACATTTGTTTTTTATTTCTAGGAACATTTTCTGGATAAATGTACTTTATTCACTACCGTTTTTTTCTTTGTAACTGCAGTGAAAGTATATTTTTTTTCTTTTAGTGTAGTTGGATCTTCCAAGTATTTTGTAGCCTGAATTCCCAATATGTTTAAAATTGAAAATTGCCTGCCTCAGAACATCAGAAATTTGTTACTCAGCTAATAGAAAAATGATTGTGCCCATTGAGTGCCTATATTGCTGTGTTGTTTCCAAGACCAAATCCATCAAAGAATGCGAATACCTACTTAGTTCTGCATAATTCTGAACTCGGCAGTTAAAATCCCAAGCTATTTCAGCATTTTGTAACAAACTTCATGTTGATATGTGAAGTTCAGTGTCTCAGTGTGTCCAGCAGCACATGTACATTCTTTCTTTTTGGTCTAAAGAACCATTCGATTTTGCCATTATAAGAAATATTTCCAACAGGGACATGGAGAGCTGCCCTCTAAACTTCCTGTAATTTTGAATTTAAGAAACTCCTTGAGCAAACAAGTCGTTGATGAGTTCTTGACAAATGCAGAGCAAATTTGTTCCAAGCTTGGAAATGGAACTCAAAGCTGAGGGTTCTGTGATGGTTTCAGAAAAGCTGAAGTTCAGACTCGTGCCTCTGGGTCTTTGGAGGCTTTGATATTTCATGTGCAGGTGAAAGGCAATCAAGATCTGTGTTTTCTCCATGTCACCATATGTTTTTGCCAGTGCCATGATTTAGGAGATTAGTAAGTTATAAAGTAATTTTACTAGAGTAACATAATTGTAGGTGATCTTTGTTTCCATAGGAATTACATGCTGGTGAAAATCAGATTGAAATACTAAATGCAGAGAATCTGAAGCATCTGAATTGCCTCTCTGTATTGGAACTTAGAGACAATAAGATAAAATCAGTTCCTGATGAAATTACTCTGCTTCAGAAGCTGGAGCGACTCGACCTCGCCAACAATGATATCAGTAGGTAATGTTAAAAACTGCATTATGTCTCTGATGAGGAATAGCTAATGACATCTAATTCTATAGCTGATATATTTCACTTTGTAAAATGTAATTAAAAAAAGACTCAATCATAAAATGAAGGAACCCTTTCTATATTGTATAAATGCTATGATCAAACTGTGCCTTTCTTAAATGTAATGTATTCTGTATCTTTTTATTTGAGCCTGAGCTTCAGAATACCAGGCCATGTGACAAACCATTGCAAATTCTGTAGAATTTGTTTTGAAGATGCTTTGAAATTAGTTGTTTCCGTTTGCAGATTGCCTTACACATTGGGGAACCTTCCTCAGCTGAAATTCCTGGCATTAGAGGGAAACCCTTTGAGAACCATTCGAAGAGACCTTCTGCAAGTAAGCACTATAGACAATACATAAAAGTTAGGTTATGTCACAGATATACATTATCCAAATTGTGTAGACAGAAATACTAGAAAACATCCAGATTTCAAGTAGCCTGTGCGACTTTAATCCATCTCTTTTGTTTGTGTTGTGGTTTCAGTACTCTTTCCACTGGAGTCTGATGCCACGCACAGGATCATGAGCGCTGTGAAATAAAGCAGGTTGTTGCTTTATAGGACCCGTTTCTGATTTGCTACAGAAGTTATAATATATATTGCAAATGAAGCAATGGATGTCTGGGGAAATAAAGGATAAGGAAGCTGTCTGCTGCCTAATACTGTTGCAGTCACAGTTCATTGCAGTGCTAGGCGAGTACTTTATATTAGGCTTTTCCTAGATGAGATAATTTCTGTTTTTTTTATTTCCTACTTGCCTGGATTAAGGATCTAGGATTCAATTTCCAAAGCGTATTTGATGACAGATGCATTTTGAGCAATGACAATCCGACGTACTACGTTTTCTTAAGGATAACGTACACCTTAGATCGGCGTTCTTCCTGCCGGTAACTAGCAAAGTGAAGGTGTGGATTGTAGATGAGAAAACAAGTACGTAGGGCAGCAGGGAGACTGGAGCGTGGGCACAACTAACTGCTGCTACAGAATTCCCTTTTATTTTTTTCCCCAGCAGGCTCGTCTTCTTGCTAGTGGTATACATTACTTCTTTCTGTGCTTTTGCCAGTGTTATAAAATAAATGTTTACAAAGCACTGGCATTCCCTAAAAATAAGCAACACTGAAGACTCTCTGTTGAAATGAAATTTTTTAATGTCTGGCAGAAGAGGGGAAACATCGTGTATCTGATTAAGCGAGCATAGTATGCACTAAATTAACGAGCTGGGTTTCTGTGGACAGAAGTCATACATGATTCCTGAGCTCAAATTTGGCTTAAAATGTACATGCAAAGGAGTCTGAGTTAGGGTTGCCTGGCCACTTTAGTTCTGGTGTTCCCTAGCCTCTGAGGGTTTGCAGTCTTTCAAATGTGAGGGCATAGATGTGTGTAATTTCTTAAGTATATTTCACATTTGTAGCAAACGACAGCAAAATTCCATTATGGCATTCTATACTTATATTGGCTTGATCCATTACCAACACTGTAAATCATACAACTGGAATTTTATATGCCTATCTAGAATTTTTTTACACTTGATTTAGAGGAATAATTGATAAAGCTTGTAGGGTTCCCTGGCCACTTCTTAGCAGCAGGTGAATAGTGAGATTAAGGATTGTCAAGGACTGGGGGGTAAGTATAGTCTCACAGGCACAGATTCTTCTCTTGTCCATCCCTGCTCTGTCTCATCTTTTTCTTTTCCTCAGACCTTTCATTCAAGTCCCAAACTCATTGTTTCTTGATAAATTTCCAGTCATCATACCATCACCTGGCTGTTGAGCTTTGTCTTATTGTCTGCTTTCCTCTCCATGCAAGCCATGTGACTGTTACTCAGCTTTCTGTTTGACCTTCACCTTTTCCTTAAAGGCTTCCAGGTTCATCCTTCCATATTGGCTTCTCTTGTCATGCTCAGCACATGCCACACCTAGCCGTGCCTGCAGTCAGTCCCGGTCTCCGCCAGCCTCTCTTTCTCAGTCATTTCTCTTCTGTTTCTGTTGTCTCACCAGGTTCCTTGTGAGAGTTCCTTCCTTTCCCACTTCCACATTTCCTTTATCCCCTCTGCATTCAGATCAGTCCATCTCTTTTATTGTGTGTAATANAATCCATGTAAATTATGTAAACGACAGTGTTTTTTCCAGAGTTTATAATTTTGAACATAAAAAGTTATTGGAACACTGAACGGTCAGTTTCCTTGACAAATTTTACATTTCTTCTCCAAGGCATAATAGTTTTAGACCTTTATAAAGAGAAGATTAACTTTATTTGAACTTTTTTTTCCTTGCTCTTGAAACTGGCTAAGTACTTTGGATAAAAAGCTAAAAACATGGAGCTGAAAACATGGAGGAGTGACACAGGATTGGACACCTTCAGCTGGAATAAGCAAACACAATTGTACATAAGCAAGATCATAAGCTGCTGCAAAGAGGGTTTTTCTGTGGGAAGCATTAGGTGGCTTTTATAGTCAGCAGTGCCATGGGCTCCACCTGTGTGACTGGAACTGTCATTCTACATTGTCAAACTGTGGAAATACTGGCAAATGCTTATCAACTTCTTTTTCTTTTTTTTTTTTTTTAAGAAAGGCACCCAGGAACTTCTGAAATATTTAAGAAGCAAAATACAAGGTATGTTGCTCGATGGCATTGCATTTTAAAGATAATCTTTCTAAGAAATTAAAATAAAATAGAACCTACAGAGGGTGGCTGTTTCAGTCAGGTTTCCCTTCAGTTATCCTGCAAAAATAGAGTTTTCTGTACTCAGTAGTTTGCTTTTATATTTCAGGGCTGTTTCATTTTCTTATTCCATTAGATAATACCGAATAGCAAACATTATTGAGGAATATAATTTAGAAAAACAATTTTAAGTATTTTTTTCCTCTGGTCCCTTTATGCATCTCGCGTAAGGAATTCCAGTAGCTTTTTTATTTTTCCCCTGAAATCGTGGGAAGTTTACATAAGGGCTGCTTCTTCTTAAGCTTGCCATCTGTCTGCTGGCTTGGTCACAGTGTAGAAGAGCAGGTGAGATTTTGCAAAGGTATTACGTATTATCCATTCATGTAATAACATGGGCAGTACAGCCCTGTGATTCCCAGAAAGTACTTGCATAAAATGTCTGCCTTAAAGTCTTGGTGACGCCATGAAGTCTGCCATGTAGCCGACTAAGAATACAAAAAGTTTTGGGGGAGAAAGTAACTGATTATTTTAAACATCATTTTCATCCTGGCCTGTTAGAATTCATCTCTCTGCTGTCCAATAGTCTTGATCCCAACATATCCTACAGAAATAATTAAGAAGTCATAACGCAAAAAATCAGGTTAAATATTTCAAGGTGATTACTTGTCTGCGCAAATGCTGTATGTTTTTTGCAGAATCCTCTCGGATTCAAAGCTCTGCCTCTGTGGATGAAAAAGCACCCAGATGCTCCTGTATCACAATTATCTAACAAAGTGCTTTGTAAAAAAGAATGGATAGTATTTAAAAAGCAGACAAAAAGTCGCTAGTTTCTTCTGCGCACTCAAGTCACTTTCCAGATTGATGCCTGGGCTTCTAAATCGCTGAGATATTTCAGCATTTTTCTTCTTTTTGTTACGTGTTTTCTAAACAAAACAGTGGAGGTGCCAGTTTATTTTTTATTGTATACAGAACAGACTGTCAGAGTCTTTAAGTAACTCGCATGCTGAGAAGACCAAATCCTTTCAAAACACGACTTCAGTTTGCCATCTTTAGAAATCTTTGTCTTAAGTTTTAAAACATAAAGTAGGCAAAATGACCGAGTTCTCTGGTCATGTTAAATATAACAGGAAATGGTTATGCTGCACTTAAATGGCAAAAAAATGCTTAACCTCTTCATTTAGAAGGGGCCTTGGTAATACACGCAAGCAACTTTTGTTGAAAATGGTATGTGTGAACTTTCCTTTTTGTTGAGTGGGTTTTCTCTCTGTCTGCCAGAGGATGGCAGTATCAATTAGGTTACTGCAGTATATAAAATTGCTTCAAAATGTCAGGTTCCATGGAAATCTGACGTTATTAACTTGACGAAAATTAATTGGATGCTAGAGTGCATACTCAGAAGCTTATCTGGTGAACTAGAATAGGTAATATAATTGTGGATAATAAAATTAGCTAATGTCTTGTACTTACAGCAATGCTTATGGTTTTACTCTACCTGTTAAGAGCATCTAAACTGGAGCTAAACCAGTAGGAGTCCTATTTCTGTAAAGGTTTGAGCTGGAAGAAGTATTTTTTTGGACTTGTTTTTGACCCTTTTGATCTCTCCTAATGAAAGGATAACTAGTTGTAGTTAGGCACAATTGTTAGCAGGCTTTTATTGCTGAATGCTGCTGAGTTTCCATAGATTTGTGTTCAATTCCTTTTAGTGGAGGTTGGATTTATCATGTGTTTGGACTTCTAGCTAAGCTTCACCCTACCTAGGTGTGTGAATCCCTAGGGTGTGATGCCACACCTCAGATGAGCAGAACAATGCTTTTAATCTGCATTTCTTAAACATTCAAAGTAGCCTTGCAACACCAGTAGCTTCTTCCTGTGGATTGTAGATAGTAATCAAATGGAACTCTGCAGAGGAGGGGATGATGAAGGTTTATAAATATTAATGTTTTAATTAAAATTGTGGTCAGATTTGCTGTTCTGGATCATCACTGCTAGCCCAAATTCCCTGCTTATCATTGTTTCTAGCTTACCACCCCTTGGAGGCTACTGCCTAGTGTAACAGCTGGCTACTGCTAGCATAACATCTCTATTGCTTCCTGACATATTTTTTCAAAATCCAAATCAAGTCCTCTTCCCTCCACCCAGCCTAAAAAAAAACCAACCCAGGAACCCAAGATTATTTCAAGAATTTTTTAGTAAAGGTTTTTTGTATTCTGAATCAGATTATATTCAATTGCACCAGAATACAGGAAGAATTAAAAAGGGTGGTGGCTGGTGACTAGGGACACTAAACCTCTCCATCTAGGACATTCAGAACGCCTCATCTGACTGCAGCCTGTAGTTCGTGTGACTATATATGTTTGTTATCTCTAGATGATGTAACTAGCCCAAATGGAGAGCCTCCTGCGACAGCCATGACTCTTCCAAGTGAGTCAAGGATTAACATGCATGCCATAACTTCACTAAAATTGTTGGAATATAGGTATGTGTTTTGAAATATTACCTACTTCTGAAGTTGTAAGAACACTTTCCTGGTTTTTGCCTTCCCCCCCCCCCACATGATATATACCAAACTGCCTGCAAATGCTGCTGCATTTGTGCATTTTTCACTTTAATTTGTGTGCTCAGGAATAGGCAGCTTGGAATTGCAGGTTTTAAAAGATTATTTATTTGTATTACCAAATACTTGCAGTAACATTCCTTTTAACTCGCTGAAATGCTTAATACCTTCAGGTGCTTTTAGTACCTTTTAAATGTCTTTAGCAATTTTCATTAAGTCTCCTAACATCCTGTAGTAGGTGAGTATCTCTTCAGTTATTAAATGTAAGCAGCAATGTAACTTGTTAGGCTGGGAAGGGGGAAGAAAGCCCTATTAGCTGAGAGCTGCCGCGTGAAATGCATAGTCCTGCTGAGAGCTGGAACATGGAAAGGACCTCACTGTGGTGAAGGGGCTGGGATGGCTTTGGTCACCGCAGATGTTCAGGAGCTCCAAACTGAGCAGTTACCTGAGTTATGCATCACTCTGCTGGGGATATCTCCTGAGCTGAGTGGGGGAAATCTGATTAATGCCAATCTTGCTACACTTTCCGGCCCAGCATGCAGCATTCGCATGTTCTTCGAGGTAGTGACATAACTCAGCTCTTATCGATTTTTCTTAAGCAAAATAACAGATGAGGGTGTCAGTGTGAAATGATATTACCACCCAGATGCTGTGTAGCGTGGTGCAGTGATGGGTAGCCTTCTGATTAACAGTCCTTCCAGGACTTCAGGCTGTAGATACTTCTATATCTATTCTACTACTCATCTTTTTTCTGAAATAAGATGAAAATGTCTTGTTAATAAATAGGAAATGATGACCTTGTTTGTGTTACTCAGCTAAATGCTTTTCTTTGATTAGTGAGAAACAGGCAGCTGCGATTCCTGATGAAATGTTCGATGCGGTCAGAAGCAATCCTGTCACCACTGTCAACTTCAGCAAAAATCAGCTGAACAGTATTCCTCCAAGGTACTTTTGTAAAGGTCATTCTCTATTTGTTACTTTCTTTTCTACTTTTGTTCCTCAGCATCTTGTGTTTTTCCTAATCAAGTATATTTACACTTTATGCTCTGTATGTGTGTGTATACGCTCACACGCACAAGTGGAAGTGTAGTTGGGTACAGAATAACATACTGGCATTTCTAGTATGAGTACCGTGCAGGTGGGTTCATTGATTAGCACAAAGATCACAGTAAAAAGAAGCTTGGCTATACTCAGTGGTGCGCTCATTACATGTTGGTTTTCATCTTGCTTTGCTAAGCATTGTTGAAATGAATGAGGGGAGACTTATGTGACTTCTCATAATAATGAAGTGCCGTACTTAACTACAGCGTAGCTTTGTTTTCTCTACAAAGCGGTCCTTTTCCCATATGAAGATAATCTGTGTGGATTCACCACTTTACTGGGTGATAGCTTTGTATTACAGCTGAGGTTCTATTTAAATGCAGTTTCTTCAGATAGCGTAATTGTTCGTGGTTTTGTTTTTTAAGGAAGCCTGAACAATTTCCATGCCTCTTTTCTGGATAGGTTTTGTGTCCCATCACATTGATATTATTGCACTTGTTACTTCATCCACAGTCAAGGAAAAGCTGTCTGTTGACACTAATTGGAATAAATAGCCTTTTTCTATAAGGAGGAAGGTTACTGCAACTCTGGTAGCCCAAGAAGATCCTGAAAGCCGATTTTTAAGGATACCACCACATTTGTGGGGGTAACATTTCCATTCTTGGCCCAAGTGTGCTGAACATTTAACCTTTAGCACACAGAACTTGAAGAGGTGCCATCTCTTTCTCATAGGAAAAAACCTCTTTTCAGTACAATGTGTAGAAAATCAATTAAAGAGATAACGTTTGTGCCTCCCATGCTTTTTCACTGTATTAGAGGCGGCTGCCCTCCCTGAGGAGGGAGGTATAGGTGTGCAGTTGCTAGGGGCCGGAGAATTCAGTGGCAATCCAGATAGGAGAGATGAGTGTTTAGCTCATTTAATTACCTTTTGTTTTTAGGGCTAAAATAAGAGATTTTGTTATAGGGATTCAACAGGTAACTTTTTGAGCTGTTAAATATTTTGTGCCAAGACGCCGTAGTACAATGCCCTTTTACAAGAAGCAGCAAATGCTGCGTTTCCTGGAGTTTGTAGTAGAAGAGTGGAACAGAAGTCAAAGATGGAAATAAAGTAACAACCTCTTTCTGTTCGGCTGCTAAAGAAGATGGATAGTCTTGTTGTTAAAACACTTACAGGGCAGGAAGTGGCAGTGAAGGTCATCTGTGCCATAGTTTCTGAAATGCCTCTTAACTGCATTTAAGTGAGCAGGCTTTTGTAGGAAAAGTTATTCTCCTAATAACTTTAGAAAAGTGATTCTGAGCTTTGTCTTTACATCAGGTGTAATACTCCAGGACAGGCAGCTTTCACAGGTGAAGTTTCCATTGCCTTCACTCCACAAAATTGCTCCTGAAATGTCAGGAAACATGGAGTGTCCTTGATTTGTAGAATAAAGCAGGTTTTTTTCAATAACTTAGGAAATAGAATGCAAATGTGAGCTTACATAATAAAGTATATTCCAATTGGGTTTCAGGATCGTGGAGCTGAAAGACTCAGTTTGTGATGTCAACCTTGGCTTCAATAAAATCTCCTCTATTTCCTTGGAGCTTTGCGTGCTCCATAAATTGACACATTTGGATATCAGGTTTGTGACGTGTGTTGGACTTCCTTTCTCGGTAACTTGTTTTCATGCCTTTTTAAACCAGCCATCTGCTACAGTGGAATAGCAGCACTGAAATAATGTTTCATTTCCCAAAATTGCCTCCATGACAGTTGAATGACCGGCAGATCTGAAATAGCATGTGGCCTAGATTTAGTCATTGGTTAAAGAAAACCACAAAAAAACAAGCGGACGTGCTGTGATGAAAGATCTTGTTTCAGTCATGAAAGGGTCTCAGAGGTGTTAAGCTGCTATCTAAAAGCAGCCCCTCCTCCTCTCCCAAAAAACCCCAAACCCCCACACCAAAAAATCCTGGAGGACAGCTGAGAAGTAGTGCAGTGAAGGTACAAACCCTGCTGTGCTGCCTGAAACCGAAGCTGGCTGTAGGTGTTTTATCTGCAATAGATAGTTACTACTGTCATTTTACCTTCTCTACTTCTGAAAAATGCTCATTGCATTTGTTTAGACATAGGATCAGCTCGCTGGCATTTATTGTCTTTGGTGTTTCACAAAATGAGAAGTAGCAAAGCATGGTTGCAGAGACAGGTGTTTACTTTGGTTTGGTTTAAAGTAATCTGCCTGTGCCTGGAGAGAGTCCAGCAAAGGGC
>VZTV01116558.1:0-12662 GCA_013400875.1 Anhinga rufa
CTATTCTCAGAAGTAGACTACTTAATGGGAAGGTCATGTGGAATATCTCAGACTGTGAGTACATCTGCAGAAATCTCCTCTGTATCTGGTTCCTGAAAAATAAAAAAAAAGAGAAGATTGAGAAAAGAGGAGAGAGAATGAAATGTAATAGTAATTATCTGCCTTCTAAAAAGCACATTGAAATTATGGATGCAAGATTGTACTCAAGCAAAAACAGTGTTGCTTTAATTTTAATTACTCTTACAATTTACATTTCTTTAATGGATTTCTAATTAATCAATTCCTATATACAAATTTGTGTTTCATTGTATGTAAAAAGTTGCACCAACAAAAAATTGGTTTCTACTATCTGTAGAGAACAGAAAATTAGGCCCTGAAGAGACTCAGCTCATCATTATGGAATTAAATTAAGTCTATTGATTAAACCTTCATATTGTAGTTGGGCTTTTTTAGAGGCATGAAGTAGTCTCATTTAGTTACATTACAACAATGAGGGAAAGTGTATTTAAGGGAAAGGGAATTGCCAGTTCTCTCCAGAACAATTGCAATACATGCACTTTACTGACTAATAATTAAAAAAGCCACGTGATTATAATCTAGGAGGAATATTTTTCTGTGAGGTTTTGGTGATAACAATTTCAAAAGCAACCTTTGTATGACTTCTCAGGTTTCTACTGGAGATCTTGTGCCAGTCCTACCATCTATCCCTTGCTGACACCATGGTCATCTGAAGGACATGAAGGTCTGATGTTCAGAGGTCTTTCATGGTTCACATGCATTACAGCATGCTGAGTCCGTGGATGTCACTGCAAACAGACTCCTCTTAGCATGTCTTTTTCTTCTCTCCCCACACCCCTTCCTCCCTCTCTAATACTGTTGCTGTATCTCCTCCCCTCCATTTCCCTATTTTCACAGGGAAAACCGAGGAATTAAACTGTGTGTCAAATATTTATTGCCCAGGTAAGAACTGGAAGAGAAGCATATGCTTTTACCTGAATATCTCTTTCTAACAGTCCCTCTAGTTCTTAAAGTCAAAAGTTGCTCCTTTTGTGGACAGTTTCTGTCTACAATTCAGGTAACAAGTAAAATATATTGCTAGTAAAATGCGCAGTTCTGTGTCATCTGCTGGCTAAAGACATGCAGTGCAGAGAGACATTTTCCTTATAACTTTGCTGCCGTGACTGACTTACAAATAACTTTGTTATTAAGGTCCTGGATGTGGAACAGAGAACACTAGCTGACCTAACCTACCTGATAAGGCTAAACTTCCACCAGAGATTAGGATAAAATAGAGAGTCGGGCCCATTTGTGACCAATGGAAAATCTGGACCCAGGTCCTTCAGAAGTGCAAAGATACTTTTCACCAACAACAGCGATTAGCACCTTTCTTACATCATTTTATTGTTTAGCCATGTGTTGGTCTGTGTCAACACAGATTGACAAAGTCGTAGAATTTTATTGGACAATGTGAAAACTCATTTGCAAATTTTATTGCAGTCCATCATTGCCTGCATTCACAGTCCAGAGGCCTTCCATTGTTGTGAATAACAATTGGGAGCAATTTCTGGCTATGGTCAATGTAGAGGTTGCAGTCTTCCACCGACAGGTGTTCTTTCCTAATTGCTTCCATTAGTTTCTCTTTATTGCAGGGCTTCATCACCCGATGAATGTAGTGCTTCAACAAATACCAGACCAGATCTATCAGCCCCAGTGTGTGGCATGATAAACAATGTACACTCAAAGAGCCCAACCTTAGTAAAACACTCTAGTCAAATGTACAGTACTTATTTCCCAATAAAATAGTTATTATACCAAATGCAATATTTTAAATAGAAAAAGCTATTGGTGCAGATTTTGTGGCAAATACAAGTACTTGCCAACATTCGTATCAGAAATAGTGTGGCCAGCAGGACAAGGGAGGTGATTGCTGCCCTGGTGAGACTGCAGCTCAAATAACATGTTCAGTTTTGAGGCCCTCACTACAAGAAAGACATTGAGGTGCTGAAGCATGTCTAAAGAAGGGCATCGAAGCTGGTGAAGGGTCAAGAGCACAAGTCTTATGAGGATCAGCTGAGGGAACCGGTGTTGTTTAGCCTGGAGAAGAGGAGGCTGAGGGGAGACCTTATCGGTCTCTACAGCTACCTGAAAGGAGGCTGTAGTGAGGGTGGTGTCAGTCTCTTCTTGCAAGTAACAAGTGATAGGACAAGAGAAAAAGGCCTCAAGTTGTGCCAGGGAGGTTTAGATTGGATATTAGGAAAAATTTCTTCAATGAAGGGTTTGTCAAGCATTGTAACAGGCTGCCCAGGGAAGTGGTTGAGTTACCATTCCTGGAGGTATTTAAAAGATGTGTAGACACGATACTTAGGGACATGGTTTAGTGGTGGACTTAGCAGTTTTAGGTTAATGGTTGGACTCGATGATCTTAAGGTTCTTTTTCAACCTAAATGATTGTATGATTCTATGATTTGTAAATATGCTGGCAAGAGAAGATGTGATTCCCATGAGAAGTAAAGAAACTTCTGACCTAGTAATCTCACTGCACCATAAAGCTTGATTTCACTCTAGATCAAGAACCTTCTTGTTCATCAAATCTTTGCCTACTTTGAATCAGAATCATAGGTATTTTAGCAAAAAGAAGAGTGCATTTTGATTCCTCTTCATTTTCATACTCACTGAAGTATTAGCACAGGTATCAGTGCAAACTGGATTTTTGCTTGCATCCTGCATTCTGGATTATCTGAATTTTGTGGCACTGCACAGAGGTAAATGAAGAACAGAATATGCCTTTCAGGCCCTTTGCTGTTTGTGGTGATACTCAAACCGGAAAGAATATAACTTATTTTTTCATATCTGACGTTACATTTGCAGAAACTACATTTTAAAATAGCAACAAATGCCAAGTGTCTTCTCACTTAGGAGCTGAAGAAATTGAATTGAGATTTCTTAATGACAAAAAGCCCAGAGAACCACTGTATGACTTTTTAGTGTCTTTCCCCAGAACAGAAGTGTAGTTTGACTAAAATCACAATTACATAACTCCATAGCTGCAAGAAATTTCTTCAGAAGTCCCTTCTGCTATGGTATTACTTTAAAAATATTCTTCAGTGCCAGATTTCCATTAAAAGTGAAGACCTTTTTCTGACCATTGTACCTTCAAAGGTAGATGTCTCTAAAAGCCCTGATTTTTGTTTCTGAAATAAATTGTTCTCTACCATTGTCTTTTTGCATTCATTCTCTCCCCATCTCTCTTTTTCTCCATGGTAACACAGAAGTTGATAATAGCATATGACACTTACCAGCAGAAGGATTCAGAAGGGAGAAGTATAAAGTGCAAGAAATGTAGAAACCTGTGCCCAGAGCTGCACACTAGCTTTCTAACTTCTGCAGGCTTTAACCTTTTTTTCTGCTCTGTTCACAGTTGGCTCATTCTCCAAATCGGGTGGGTCTCATTGGTTTTATCTGTCATTTACTTTACCCTTCTTCTTTTCCCTTCATTGCTTCCCCAAAGCGCAAAACAATTCCTCAAGCTTTCCTGTTGAATGTTTCAGTACTAACTGTGAGAGGAGAGAATCATGTGGCTGCTAACCTGAACTCAAAGGCAAATATCAATACAGCTGATACCAATGGAGGCTTGCAAGTGGAAACAGAATCAATCAGCAGCATAACCATGAAAACAGAAGCCAGTCTCTGTTTCTCAAGCTTTGTATAGGACAAAACAAAATTTCTCTGGATCAAGTTCCTCTAGGCCATGTATTGGTTTTCTGGCAAACTCCCAGCTGACCATCCATTGGCATACTTGTGGCTTTTGTGCCTGGATCAGACTCTGTTGCTAGGAGAATTCTTTGCACCAAGAAAAACCAGAAATTAGCTTTTTCAATCAATGTCATTTTGTCACTTTGCTCTAGAGGCCAAATTACAGAACAAAAGACCTTTCAGATCCCTCATCTCTTTCAGCTAGAGTACATAGAAGTGCCGAAAAATCCTCATTGGCTGATGCCCTTCCCTGCTACCTGATGTCTCACTTGTTGTGCTATTACTGCACCTGTACATTTTTGACCATGTTGCTTGTACCTCAGCATCTCACAACTGTGTTGGCCAAATGCTTAGCCAAGTGAAAGGCCAAATTGGTCTGGAGGACTCATAAAACACAGTTCATGGCTACATTCTCCTTATAACTGCAGTGAATTAAATTAAGCCCTATTTTCTATTGGTGTCCCAGAAAGAATACAAATATCAATACAATTATATGAATTTGTAACATTTTTTTACACACACACACACACACACACACTCTCACACACTCTCTCTCCTTTGTTTTTGGGCATGCATCCAACAGAACAATATGTGTCACTGAAGTTTAGAGCCATTTGCTTAATCCTACCTTCTGGCACTCTCACCTGTGAGTCACAGGCATGGATACCAATGGGATAGATAGATCCTCCAGAGTGCAAACCCCTGCTTCAAACTTGCTCTCCCTTAAATGAGCTGGCAGAGACAAGCTTTTTCTGGCAAAAAAAGTTAGGTGCTGAAATGCTCATCATTGGAAAATGTGGGGTTTGTGCACATTTTGGAGGATGATTTTGTTAAAATGTTGCACTGTGACATTTTTCAGTCCAGAGCATTTCTATTTTTGGTACCAAAACCAGCTTTTCAAAAACCAATCTTCATTTCAGCTAGTGAAATAAATTATTCATAGGCTTTTATTGCATAGTGAAGTTGTCTAGCTGTGTTTGGGCCCAGTGCTTGTAAGCTCATCTGCCTCTGCTCTTCCATTTCAGTTTTTACTCATTCACTTCCCCAGATCTGTGTTCCTTAGAAGGAGGACATTTTGAGAACAAAGAGTTATTTACTGCAAAGAGTTAAAACACAAACCAAAGCCAACCTAGGACATAGCATACCACGCTGCTCTTCCCAGTTCAAAAGAAAGGGGGATTTGTCACATGAAGGATCCCCTTGTGGGAACTGCTGGCTTGCATGGGTGTAGACCAGGTGAATATAAAGTGCTTTGGGACAGCATACAGAGGAGGAGTTGATGTTGGTTTGAAGTCAACGACTACCTGTTGGGACAGGGTAGGTGACACCTCCTCCCACCACTGGCAGTCTTACCAGCATGGCTACGAATTTGCCCTTTTTATGCCAGAAGCCATGATCTCATATTTGTTATGTATTGGAAACAGTCAAAGTCAAAAACACTCCTACAGTTTTGAGGACGCGAGGATATTATTCTACTGCTACGCTACAGCTAGTTATGCTGTGCTGCTCTCACTTACTACCTCCTGTGCTGCCACCTGCCAGACCCAGCCCGCCTCATCCGAGCGCCGTCTGGCATTGCTGGAGCGTGAGGGGCACGGCCTCCCCGTGAAGGTGGAGTATGTTGGCACCGCAGGCCAACAACCCTTCATTCTTCAATATGGCTGGCGCCCAGGGTCAGCGCAGGAGAAGGGTTGTTTTTTTTTTCTGGTCCAAGTAGCTCAAACAAAAGCCAATTATTGCACATACAATGAGTCTAACAGTGCTCCTTGAAAGCAACGCTGTAATTGTATAGCAGATATGTGCAAGTCCCCAATGCACCATTGGATTGGGAAATGTCACGATCACCTGGCAGGTTAAGAATATAGGCATTGAACCCGTCTTAAGATACAGTATAATTTGAATGTCCTTTTATTGAAACCACGGTGCTGCTTCCATGGCATTTGCATTTACCTCCTTACTTTCAGTCTTTACAGCTGGTAACAAATGGTCCAACAGGTCTGAGGATTTTTTTGTCCTTTCCTAGGACAAACCCGCTGCTCCCCCTCTGCGGTCAGGGTAAAACTGCAGAGTGGAGGCATGGCAGGGCTCAGGCACGCGCTGCCATGGAAAAGAAGCACAGGCGACGGCATGGCAGCTTGTGGCGTTATGGTATGTAGCCCATACAACTGCAGAGAGGCAGATTGGCTGGCCCAAGCACAGCCTCTTCTGCTGAGGTGCGCTACCACCAGCTCACTGAAGTGGGGACCTGTATGCTGGGCCCACTCCTCCGTTCACCCCCATCACTCGCCGCCGTGGCCGCGGTCCAGATGGATACTGCGTTACACATGCTGGAGATGAGGCTTTGTTCCTGCTGTCAGTACTGCGGAGCCCATTTTTCTGAGGAAGCAGCTTTCAGATATTTGGGGTTGTGCCAGGTCCTGATAATCCAGAAAATCCTGAATTTAAGCATGTTCCTTAAAAATAGTGTCCCCTGTACCTTTCTGTCCCAGGGTCTAAATGCTGCCATAGGAGTAAAGGCACTTTGTTTGGCAGAGGTTTTTGTAGGTTCATGTGCAGCTTTTGTTTTAAAATATATTAATTTATTATAATGTAAAATCATCTGCCCGGGGGATGTGGGATGTTGTTGGACTGCAACCAAGTACTGGCTTGTAGCCTTCTAAACCAGGGTGCTAAGAAATAAATCCTATATAGAAATGGACAAACAGAAAATGTATTCAAAAGACTTCACCCTTCTTTTCTAAGGGTTTTCCTCAAAACAGTTGATGTTTTCTAAAATGGTTCAGCACAAACAGCAAAAGTTGTTTGCTTAATTGCAAATTATTTGAAATGTCTTTTCCCTCTTTGGGGGCTCCATGGACTTCTAATTACATTGCATTATTCCTTCTCTCTGATAAGATGAATAAAAAATTCATAGACAAAAAAAGACATTAATTATAACTAGTTTCCTTTAGGTGTTATGTTAATAGAAGTACTCTTACGTATAAAGCAATGACCAAAGAATGTGGGTAGGGAAAACATACTAAAAAGCTATTGTGAAATGACTGATTTGAGTGCTATGTAAACAGGACATTATTTTCCTTCCAAATAATTTTGAAATGTACTTTCTACACCTTGCAGTCATTCCTGCGCATTTTAGTTTTCATTCTATTAACCCATCGATACTGATTTCCTGAGGTCTTACAAAAACTAGTTAAAAAGATACCCAAAAGGTGAGAATTTAAAGATTCATAGATTTTTTTTCCTTCCATTGCTGTTTTAGCAGGACAACATACTGTTCTGGAGTAAGATCATGATATTGGCTGTGATAGTTATGACCTCTCATATGTTCATTTACAGAATTTGTCAGACTTTTTTAGCATGTTTGGTGAATTGTAATTTTTTTTTTTTCAGTTGCTACCAAGTGAAATGTAGGTTTGTATAATGTAGTTACATTACTGATGATTAATTTGCATGTTTGTAACATGTGAAGATCAATGACAAGAGAGTACCGTTGTGCTACCCCCTTTACAAACACAAATACTAAGTGAGCATTGATTTTTAACTTCACAGTGTTTATAGTCCTGCAGTACTTCTGCAACTGGTGGTGTTTAAGGCAGCTTGCTGCGTCCACTGCCACTTCATTGACCTTAAAGAATCTTCCCATGGGAATGGCAGTCTTCTCATATTCTGCCAGCTATAAAGTTGGGAGAAAAAGACAGAGGGAAGACACATAATGTGCAAGCAAGACTGATGGACACAAATTAATCCAAGCCAGCCCTGTGCAATATGAGGTATTCAAATTTGTATTTGATGCGTTTCACATTGATTGTTCCCTTTGCAAACTGAAAATGGACTAGCATGGTATGAATGAATAGTTAAAGGAATTAGCTTTCAACTTAATTGAATTGTAGAATGATCATATTTATGCTTACAGGAGCACCTTGGTTTTAATTGGAAGCTATCAGAAGGTATTTACACTTCAGGGTTTGGAAGGATAATCACAGACTACTGGGTTGAAAGTGCTGGTATTGTCTCAGAAAAAATCAGACATTTTGATAAAGACAATCATTACCCTCTTCTTATCAGCGCTCATTATGCTTGGGGAAAAGCTTCTGTCTAAATCCAGAAATTTGCCATGCTATGCTCGTGTAACGTCATCTTTACAATTAGCTTTTAACATGCTGTCAGCAGAAGAATGCCAGTTGACAGTGACTAAGCAGAGGGAGAGGAGTCTATTTTTTACACGGCAAAACATTTTTATTTTTTCATTTCCTCACTTACCCACACTATTTGTCTCTTTCCATCACCTGTTTTGGCTCTTCAGAAAGCCAGGCTGTGAGCCGTCTGTGGCAGGCATCCATTTTTCATTATCTGTATAGGTAGGTACTCTAATATAAATAAATAATAAAAAGTCTTTGTCACTCCTCAGACAATAAAACATTTAGTGTAAATGGTGAGACTGCCACTTGGGTGTGAACATATTACATTGAGCTTCCAGCTACAGATCATTTACATCGATCTAGAAACTCCATGAAGAAACTGCCACAGACTTTATACATGCTGAGTTGAAAATGTCCCCCACCAAGCCCCCTGTTGTGGATTGTCTGGGGAAAAAACCCAACAACCCCAAAAAAGAAAAAGAGGGACTGTCATCTTCTGATAACACTAATGGCAACAGCATAGTTACCTGCATGTTTGAATACCGCAGCATGGGTGTATAACTTTATGCTTGGCTACCTCAAAGATCTTGAAATTTAGGTCGGTAATCAAAAATATTTTGATTGCAAGCTTTATCTCTTGAGATGTTACAAGAAGGCACTAAATTCATATAATTAACTAAGTAAATAAGTAAACCAGACAATTATATAAGAAACCTTAGCTAAAACAGCCTTCTGAGGGATTTGACAGATTACAGGCTGCTAACACTGTCATAATCACTGTTAAAATCTGTAATCTCATTAACATCAAAGAACTGGAACCAAAATGAACAAAACTGAAAATTGATTCAAAAAAGGTAAGAAATCTTTTTACTATAGCCTCCAGTACTGTTGTGAAATGTAAGAGGGAATGAAGGAAAGCAAGATCATTTCAGAAGAGGCTAATGAAATGAAAGCTGTGAAGAAATATCTCCTGCCCTCATTTCCAGCACTTACAATTGAAGATCTCACATTTACTCCAAACTAATGTCTGTTAAGAGTGCTCTGTCATGGGGGACAGGGGGTGTACCCAAATGATGCATAACAGTAATAATAAAATTAGAGAAGACAGAATGGTGGAGCTCATAATTTTCTCCAATGTTAAAAATCTTGCATATATGTTCAACGATTTCTACATCAAATGACTATTTTAGCACATTCTTGTTGTTTATGTCAAAATTTCCTAAAAGGTTAGAAGCACAAAATCGGCATTTTTGTCCTGATGTTTTTATCCAGGGTAGAAGGAGTGGTAAGCAGGTGAGCTTAGCTAGTTTATATACCTCGGTTATTGTTGGTTTTGCAGACAGAATTGCAAAATTTTTGATGAAGATAACATCATCAGGTGGTTTTATGCCCTTTTGTCACCCGTGATATTTTTACAAGACTTTGAGGATTCAATATTTACGTAGATTCAAAAAAAGGGGGAGCTTTCTATTTGATGTAAGCAGTTCTAATGCACAGGCTCAAGAGAAACCGTAAATGTGGCAATTCTGCAATTTCTTTTTTCAGCAAAGCAATTCTTCTTACATTACAACACCGTCTGTACATTACAAGCAGCATCTTGTCAAAAACCAGGATGGAAAGGTGAGCAGATTCTCCTATGTCAACACCATGCAAGGAATAATCTCAAAATAAAGAATAAACTACAAATAAATAAATAAATTCCTGCTGTTCACAGCAAGAGATATGACATGGAAAGCCCTCTCCAGGAGGTGAGCTTTAAGCCTTTTAGTGATGTGAAGTCAAAACCATCAAGTCCATAGTCAGGGTGTGCTGGACATGGCACAGTGCTACAGCTATGCTGATGGAGAGCAAGCTACAATTCTGCCCTAGCTCCAGTTTCTGTAATAATTTTCATGTGTATTGCTGTTTAGAGTATGTTATGATAATGTAATCTGGAACATACAAAAGGCTGGATAGCTGTCGATTGTCTCTGAAAGATACAGTTAGTATCTATCTGTAAATATATGCTTCTAAATGGCAAAAAAAACCCAACAACTGACCTGTTCACAGCAGCTAACTAATTCTCAAAGAATTTGATTAATTCTTAGTTTGTAAATCTGATTATCTAATATTTTATTGGAAAATTAAATCAAAATGTTATTTGAGATGTTGTTGAAGAAAACGGAGTCCGGGCCTGTGATCCTCCAACATTTGGTAAAGCTGGCTTCTGGTTGTGCAAAAGAATAAGAGAGCTCTGGAATGGAGGTAAAATAACTCATTTTAGATGCTTCAGATTAAGACTGAGGCAGTCTCAGAGATGTCATAGATAAGAAATGCACATTTTATATTCACAGCAGAAATGCAACAACAAGGTTATTACAAACAAGACAGGAGCATATTCATACAGTTAATTATGACTGCTATTGCAGAGATGTTAACTTTCTGGTCCGTCATCTATTCAGACTTTTTAAAATCAAGGTCATTTAAAGGTTAAGCAGACAGAGGGAGAACAGGGTTTCATGGGACAAGCCCATGTGGGGCCTTTGATCAATCATTCCAGAGGATCTTCTGGGTCTAGAATAGGACCTGTAGAAAACCCACAAAGACAATATAATCAGCAGGTAGGTTAACAGAACCTCATGGGGAGGGTTAGCAAAACCTGCTCTCAGATTTAAAAGAACAAGGATGGACACCTGACTGTTCTATAGAGAAAATGAGACTAGTAAGCAACCCAGTATATGCAATTTCCTGTCTAAACAGCAGGATAGATATAGTCCTAAATTTTTGTCTCTCTGAATCGGCTACCATAATTGCAGAGGCTACCAAAACTACCTCTTTGCCACTTTTTCTATAATTTTCTGTTTACAGCTATCTGCAGAATATGTGGCCATGTGTACAGGGGTCTAATTTAGGGGAACAAAACCAGGGCTCTTTTTCTCTGCTTGGACACACAGAGACTCATCCTTCAATAGGTGCAAAAGGGAAACCAGATTCCCAGCACCAGGAGGTTTGGCCCAATGAACACATGGTGGTAAGCTCTTCCAACCCCAAAACCATATGATACATGAGGCCTGGTGTGGCTTAGCTCCAAATCAGGGAAGTGATAATAACTGCTCTTACACATGCCACCAAGGTCCCTATGTAGCCTCTGTTGCACTGTGACCCATAGGAAGACCAATGTTATGCTTCCTTCCCCAAGTCTGTCTGGATCATGTATCAATGCTTCTGGGTCAGCTACAACATCTGAGGTTATGGGCGCTGTCTTTTTGCTCAAGCAGGGGAAGGCTTATGTTCATTAATCCAGCACTGCTGGGTTCAGTCCCTGTAGTTGGGGTGCTATTATACTACAACTGTATCTTCCAGTAGGACAGATGGGCAATATCAACAATGGCTCTTTGAAAACAATTAAGAAGCATTTTTGAGCAGAGGCCAGTGTGCCCACCATCATGGAAAAGTAGTTGGTCTATCCTGGGTACTGTTCATGTTAGTCTGATTCAAAGAGAGAGAGAAAGAAAGAAAAAAGTCATTCATGAGCAAAATGGGTCCCATATTTGTATGTATGAAAAGCAAAGCATGCATTTTTAAAAAATGGAACTGGGCACTACTCAGGCAGTGCTCTACCATTTTGACATGCCATGTGGATTCTGGTGTAAAAAAAAAAGAAAAAAAAATAATAATGCATATGTGTGGTAATAATCTGCACATGACTGGTTGCTGTAATGTGCACTGCTGTACTGCCAGCAGGGAAGTGAATGATTGCCTCTCGCCTACACAATGGACACTGGCTTTGCCTCACATGGTTTTTCAGCAGGAGAACAAATAAGAGGGGGGGGAAATATGGAATGAAAACCACTGCCTGAAACCACTGCCTCCCAACCCTTGAGGCTTGATAAAATAGTCAGTAAGAAGTTTTTTGGCTTTTAAAAAATTTTTAGGTGGGCTACTGTGCCCAGGGTTCTTGCTGAGTGAGAGATGAAAGACAACTACCTGCCTTTTGCTTTGACCTCTGTTTCTTTTAGCCAAGGTGGTGAGACATATGCCACAGGAGCCGTGCTCATCGGGAAAGTTTTTACTTGTTTTGCTAGTCTGGTGGCTCATCCGGAGCAGTTTGATATTCAAATGAATCTGTCAGGAACAAGAGTGTGGTGCTTCAGTTCTTGCTCGGGCCTGATGACATTGATTTGTGAGCATACTGCTTGACTACGGGATGTGTGACAGATAAATTTTATCAAAATTAAGGCACAATTAAACATTTCATCTTCCTAATTACTGGCTGTAGATTCAGCCTGATGACCATGTGCTGTAAGAAATCAGCGACCATTACACATTTTAATGGAGCACAGCTGTCTTACAGCTTGGTAATATTTGCACAGTGCCACAGAACTGTAATTTATGATAAAAAGAAAAAATGTGTATTGGCTCTTTTTTGCCAAAATAGATTAAGGATTCATATACTTTAATGAGATTTGGACCTAGCCTTGGATTATCGTTATAAATGATTTATGTGCATGTTGGTGGACTCCTGTAGTTTTGAGTTGATTTGTGTTTTGGTCAACCAATATGTAATTCAGTATTTCCTTGTGTGCCAGTATTTGCATTCTTTCCCCTCTCTCCATTTCAGTTCTGGTTTTCCGCCATAACTTAGCGAGAAGGGCAAGTGGGAAGGTTAAGAAAGCATTGAGGCATATTTTCCAGGAGCCTCCCTCACAGCAAAACCCACTCCTAAAATCCCTCCCCTGCTCCCTCGCTCTGCACCCTGAGCACAGAGAGGACAGAAGGGAGGGAGGCGAG
>VZTV01116558.1:12743-36777 GCA_013400875.1 Anhinga rufa
ATTATTTAAAGAGTGTGTGGAGCAGAGGGAATGATGAAGATAAAATTAGGTGTTTTATATATACATGTATCTACATAAATATATATATATAAAATGGCTGTGTTTGTATTTGTGCATATTTTAATTTTACATTAAACTTAGTGAACCAAATTCGCACTAAGTTTAACTATCTAGATTTCCAAGGGGTCACACTTAAGTCCAGAGTTTGTCCCCATATGTTGCAAAACCCTGAGATCCGTATGTGCAGATGAAAAGAGAAACTAAATTCTAATTTTCATAAAAAAAAAAAAAAATCCTGTCCAAGCTTGATTTACTTCAGTGTTCATATGCTGGAATGTTTCATACTGTACCAGGTTGCATATGCTTGCACACTAATTCTCAATTGCCGTATGCAGTTTGTGACAACCATCTGCTAAGACCTCCCTTAGAGTTCTTTCTCCCACTCAGCCCAGCTGAAATAAAAATATGGACAGAAACAACTTCTGCAGGGAGATGAAAAAGTTAATAGGGGGCTTGGAGTTAGACTGTATATCTGATTCAAATTCAATTGCTCCTACAACTTATGCCCTACTTATAAAACATTTCTGAGGTATAAAACATTCCTGAGGTATAAAACATTAAATATAACCAAAACTGTAAATAAATAACTGTAAAATAAAGCCACACTTCCCTTGACAGACTTGACTATGCTAGAAAGGTAATAATAAAATATGTACGCACAGTGCACATGTGTTAGCTAGCTCTCACTAACAATTCTAAAACAGCAGCTTAGACTAACTGTGTATAGCACCTTACCACATTAAAGCACCCTAAAGCAGGAGGGGGATGAGTGGTGAGAAAAAGAGGGTGTGAGAGAGAAGGGGCTGAAAAATCTGCTCTCAGTTTCATTGCCAGAGATGTAATTCCATTTAAGCCAACCTCATCAGAAACTCTGAGTGCTGGGTGTCGGCTGCTCCTGTTTAAGCCAGAGGGGCAAGCCAGCGACCAGAGCATCTGAAAACCAGGTGAAGAAAATTGATAGATGAACAAGTGATGAGTAATGATAGAGGAGGGAGCTGTGGGCTAAGAAAGTGAAGATGGACTGTTACCTTCAAGTCTCTGATCATCTGCAGTTTTCCATTTCACCTTATTATGCAGTAATGGGTTAAATTCCCCATCATGAGTATTTTGGAGTACTCATGAAAACAGGAGAGAGACAGAATTCAAAAGTCCACGTAGTCAGACCCCTGCCCCTAAACGGGACTGGCTACACCAAAGCCATGGAGCACAGGTAACAGTGACTGTAAGTCAGTGTTTAGCTAATTTGTTCTTTAAAACTTCCTGGTACAATAAAGTTGATCCAATCAGATTTTTCCTAAGATCAAATCTATTTCCATTTCTACTGTTTAAAGCCTCATGGTTCTTGCTGCAGTATCAGCTGTCATGGAAGAAGGTGGTGGTGTGTTCCCTAGTGCTGTTCCTCTGCACGTTCGCTGAGGTCTTGGTAGTGTGGAGCTGAGGTAAAGATGACTCCAGGTGTCTTCTGGGCAAGAAATCTATACCTACATGCCAATATGATGTTCATCTAGTTCATAACAGCATGATGGTTTTGCCCCATGTTTGGTTTGTAAGAGGAGACTAGTGGCCTGAGCGAAAAATGAAGAATTATACATTTTGAGGTGGAAATCATGGGTCTTGGTCTACATTTCTGTGATGACTTTACTTCAGCAGGTTTTCAGTGTAAGCATGAGTGAAAAATCAATCCCAGTGACGAAGCCTAACAGCTCAGAATTAAAAGGGGGAGAAGAGAAAAGGGAAAAAGGAATAATTTTACATCTTATGAAAAAAGCATACCTGGAACTCATGTTTTCTTAGATTTTTAAAGGCAACATATCAGGGTGTTTGGCAAACACAGTATTCCTAGGTCAGACTGTCTCAGGTGATACCTTGGGTTTTAAAGGCTCAGTAAATCATGAGGGATTTTCACCCTAGAAATTGTAAGGCTGCACATATGTAAACCTTGAAGCTGAAATGGGTTTGAACTATTTTAAGAGCTTTTAAAAGGCTGGCATATTAAGTTATATATCAATCTGTTCCCCATTGGTTATTATCTTAACAGCTGCTATAAGTGTAGCCTATCAGTTTCAAATATAGGAACAGCAGTAAATAGTGCATTATGATATTCCAGATGGAACACTTAAAATAAATTGAAATATCTGTATATTTGAGAGTTTTCTACAGCACCACCATTATGTCATCATTTTCTGTACGTAGTGTAACGATCTCTTATCCCTACAGCATTAAAAAGTTTGAGGACATGGATGAGTGAAGAACTGATGACAACCAAATATTCAGCAAGACCTTTTGGCTGCAGAAAATGTTTCAGGGTTTGATGCAGGAGTGGAAGAGAGGAAGGAGTGTACCAGGCTCCATGATCTGGTTTCTCTTCTTCTGGGTATTTTTTACTCATGCCAGCTGTTGGAAATCTCTGTGAGACCATAGCATCGTGAACCATCTATCGCTGACTTCTAGCGTGTGGTGCCTTGAGGGGTGTCTGCTCTAGAAGAGGAATGACTACATGAAATTAGGGAGAAGGGCAGCTCTAGTGACCAGCATTTCTGATGGGGAAAACATCCTGAAACCAACTGAAGGTCGCATGGCCTTCCCATCACACACCATAACTGATGTGCTTTGTTTACAAAGTGAAAGGGAAGTGAAAAGACATTGATAATTTTTCCTCTGCTGTCAAATTAGCTTTTGAGGGACTGGGGCTTGATGTGAGGTGGTATTCAATGGATGAGCCAAGAGACTGGCCTGCTGAGCTCTGGATGTGATACCTGTACTAATTACCATGTGGGTTAGTATTGCACTAATAACCACACACAAGCCTCTGCAAATCTGCTTTTTTTTTCCCCCACTGGCATTGCTTAGGATGTTGGTGCTCGCCTCATTGCACAGACAGGGAGTTTAGCTGCTGGCCTTACTGTAGTTGCTCCAGAGGCCCAGTAGCTCAGCAACTTTAGAAACACAGGAGGCAAGGTATCATGTCTGTTTGTGCATGTGTACTTGATCACTGGGGCATTGAATAGGTCAACTTAACTTTGCTGTAAAAAGATAAAAATATATCCCGACATGCATCCTACAACAAAGTGAGGAAGATAGTACAAATGCCAGAAGGCAGTGTAACTGTGATGGTGCTAAGCTATGCAAGGAGTCTTGTCTGTCACCGCTGGTCTTGTGTGCAGTTGAGTTGGCTTTAGAGCACCAGGTTCTTTGGGAGATGCTTGGGAAAGACATTCAGCAGGCCCAGAAAATATTGCTTTTAGTGCATGAAAATACACATCTACTATCTACTTCAGTTTTCCTCATCTCTTTGAAAACCACTTCCTGCACTGGGATGTTGTGGTCACTTTTCAAGTAAGATATAGGCAGCATCTTCAACATGTAATCTGCATCACTATACAAGTAGTAAGTATTTGTTACTCTTGTCCCTTCCTTTAAACTCCAGAATCTTGTGCTCCAGGAGGTGCTACAGGTGGATGACAACAAAAGACCAAATGCTGATACTACTTTTGATTAATTGATTCGGTGTTATCCTACTGCCCAGCAGCTATCTCGGATGTTATTAAACATACAATGGATAAATGTGCAGGTTTCCTCTTCAGAACTGATGAGGCTAATAGACTACGGTCTGTACACCTGTAGTTTTTCTGAGAGACTTTTCACTGAGTTGGGTCTATGTTTAAGCTGCTGGAATTAATTAAAATGGTAATTAGACTATAAAGCACTCTGATGCTGTGACCAAGCAAGTCCCTGTCTCCTGTTAGCCTCATATGTAAAGCTGTTTCTGCCCAGTGGTTAATTCCCCCCCATGCCAGTGGAGATATCAAAATGGACTGTACTTGTGCTTATCAGGCATGATGTAAGGGAAATGGGTCAGCTCACATCTCTGTTGAAAATGAGGTACCACGGAGATGGCTTGTGCAGAATCACAGAATAACTTACTGGTTCCTTCATAGCACTGCTTGTTAGCACCAGGTACCTGTTCTGTTACTGCATCTCAACCAGGGGTCAAGGATCTTCAGCTTGCTGGTGAAAACCTTTTTAACCAGGAGTGCACATGCCCACCTGGTCATGCCAAGAGACTTGTGTAGTGCCATTCTTAGGAAACAATTCAGCCTCCAGCAACTTTCCTGGGTAAAGTCAGCCACAAAATGAGTTTCCTTTTGTAAATGGGAAAAAAACCCTCAGAACTCTCTACTTCCCCAAGGTCAGTTGGTGAGCCCAGTCCAATACAGGTCATAAAGTGTAGCTCTCAGGTGATCAGTCCAGTTTTTCTAGCTATTGGACTATGTTATACCCCAGCTTTATTTCTAGAGAATACAGTATTTATTTATAAGAGGCCATGTTTAAGCAATCAAGACAAAAGTGACACTGGAATTAATTCTAAGACCTTCCTTAGCACCCAGTTCATGGAGTCTCAATCCCTAATTTTGGATGCAACCATAGCAACCCTGTAGTTTTCAATAAAATTTCCACTTATTGACACCAGTGTGAACTGCTGAAAGCAATTACCTATACATTGCTCTGTATGTGCTGGGAAGAAGCACATTACAGGATGCCTATAGCCACATAACTCAGTATCAGTGGCAAGAGTCACTGTAAGAGCAACTCGATAACTGAATGCTGAAAAACCTCTGGCAGATTAGTTCCTCTTACTGGTAGGTGTTACTGTGACAATATATCAATCTTTTTAAAGTAATGCATTGCCATTCACAGGTCTGTGGGCTGCTTTTATACTTCCATCATCATATCTGTGGCCTTCAGAGTTACAGCTGATGGACCTTCTGTCAAGACCCAGATATTTAATCAATGTGACAGCATCCTACATTTTTTGAACCCCAGAGGCCTTGGAAAAGTTTAATGCAGCTTCCAGGTAAAGTTCAATCCACATGGCTGAGTCCCCTGAAGTATTTTCTGCGGAGAACTCCCCTCCCCCACATTTTAACATACCCAATGTCCTTTACATTTGAAGAAAGTGAAGAGCTAAGCTGGAAGGCCGAGTGTTTTTGCAATAGAAATATGTGTTTTACAGAGCTCTGCTGCCCACTAAGAAGTTGGGTGCAAGACCTATGGTTAACATCCCCACTTGGAATAAACAATTAGGACTTTTGTCAACAATAATGAGTTTCTCCCCATCACAATAACCTACCATTAAATGTGTCTCTGTGAGCATTTTTAGCCTAGAATTTGAAGAGGAACATTTTTTGAGGAAAGGAAAATGCGTGTTAATATTTGATGGGTATAGCAACAGTTTTATTAATAAAGAAACATCCTGCTGCTGATCTCGGTTACAAAGTTCATGCACTGATACAACCCTGTCAGAGATACCAAGTTATTTAACACTGTTATAGCTGTAATCACCAAATGATGCTAGGGAAATAGGGTAACGAGAAAGCCACTGTGGGCCTGGAAGTCTCTCTGCTTTCCCCAGCTATAGCATAAGACAATTGCTCTTTCTATGTATCTTGCTTCCCCAGGGTAAAATTTTTCCCTCCCTCCCTTTATGCATGTACATACGCATGCACACAGAACCAGAATCTGACCCACAGCTCTTTTGTTCACAGCACTTGCCAATGAGTGCCAATTATATGTAAAATAAATAAATGCTAGCCACATTATGATATGAATTTCCTCCAGAAGGGAATGTTCCAGAATCCTAATGGCTGCATTTTTTTGTCACTTTGAGTTTTACCCTTTACATGCAAGATTATTAAATATAGTCATTATCTGACTTAAACAAATAATAATGCCTGCAATTAGAGCAGAAGCCAGTTCACTTATGGTTAAGTTAAAATGTTATATATCAGATATGTCAATGTGATCTGTATAATACCAAAAATTTGAACAATGAAAAATAACATTATCAAACATGAAAACCCATTAATGCTGGTCATTAGATTTTAACTATGCTTTTAGAGTTATTAATGCAGAGAAGGGGAAGACACTTCAGCTGACCATGCCTAATGCTGCAAGCATGCAGCAGAATTAAATTCTTTATTTTCTCAGTACCCAGTAAAGAAAACAGGAGCATTGCCTATTAAAATAGAACACCTTTGACGAAAAGGTTCCTTAGTTCCTAGTCCCTTACTATAGCTGCTATCCAGAAATTGTACTGCAGGTACTACATTGCATAAATAAGCTGACCTGTCAGGATTTTGGCAATTTATGGGGCTGGTCAGCCTGTACATTCGTGCAATTTTTTTGTTGCAATGAGATGTAATGGCTTTTCAGCGCACCATAAGCACAGTTGTGACCACAGGCTCACTAGTGTCATTTTGTGTGCAGTAATGAAGCCTGACGAGTGGTCTCCTGCTTGCAGATAGCCGGCTGTTGTCCTAAAAATGCAAACCATTGCCTCAGGCCATGGAATCAGGAACAGGCAAAGGACAGTGGCACAGGCACGGCTCCCCACTGCTCACCCTCCCTTTAGCACACTGTACTTGGATGCAGTAGAATAGTCTTTACCCTTGTACATAAGGACACAATGAGAGAAAGTGATAAAAGCAATTGTATGAAGGCCATATTGGAAATCAGGTTTTGTGAAGTTGCTGAGCCGATGTTCGGGAGAAAAAAAACCGTTGCCAATACGTTTTCTCCCCTGCACAGTGCGTCCTTTCAGCAAAAATGCTGCTAATTCACCAGAGTTTCCCTTCCTGTTTTTTTATCTGTATAAATATTTGTGCAGAAATGTGCGTGTCCTTATTTATATTTATTTATATTTTGAGAATATGTACTTACACCCACACTAGCACACATGCACACATGTATACATATATACAGAGAGACAGAGCTAGCAGGCACAGCAAATCACAAGAACAAGCTTTGCTGCTTTTTTTTCACAGCTCATCAATATTCCACGGCCCAGGAAGACCAGGCGTGCACGGGGTTCACACTTCCCACGGCACAGCCGGCCCCACTGCAGTTCCCACTCCTTGCTTCTGCACCCGAGGGTCACCAGACAGCCACTCTGAGCTGGGTAGCACAGTGCTGGGAGATGACTTGTTTTCTGGAGAAAAATGAAAAATAAGTCTGTCCTGAGTCAAATAGCAATTAGGCCTCGTCCTGGAATTGTGTGATTTATGTTTTAATTAAGCCCCTTTCCATACACCAGGCACCACCAAGCACCCTGGGTGCTCGTGGCAGAGGATTCTCTAAATCCTGAAACTTGAAGGGTGGTTTGTTCTTCAAGAGGGTAAGAACTGCTTTTGTGGTGTCTGCGTGAATGCCCAGTGTTTTGTAAACAACCACAGGCAAAGGATGTTGGAGCAAAAGTTACAAATCTATTTCAGTTATAACCTCACTGTCATATTCCTTCTCACTGTTTCATATCTCTCTGGGAAGTCATCCTTCCCCACCACGAATTTTTCAGGTGATGGGAAGCATCTTTGTAAAATGCCATGTTAGAGGAGAACATGAAGCCCAAGACTGTCACGCTTGTCTTGGCTAAGACCTTTCCAACCTTCATCATCAAAATATTTGTCCCCTCATCTCACAGACTGCAAAAAGCTGCAATTTACTTGGTGTTTCTCATGCTGAAGTAGAGTTGGGTGGTGCATGAGGCTAAGGTGGGAGGCCTGAGGGAGGCGAGATAGCTGATTGCTTGCAGGTAATTCTCATCAGCTGCATATTTCTCTTAGAAGTGAGACCATGGCCCTCAACTCTAAAACCTAGACTACCTGTTTTTACATTACTTCGCTTCTGAAATACAAGGAAATATTTGGTAAAGTATTAGGTCTACTCAAGCTAGCACACTCGGCACAAACAAGCGGTTCATTGCATTATGTGACACAAAAATGGCAAAAGCAACAGCAGCAGTTTCCTTTGTAATGTGGCGTATAAACGACACATTACATTTGCCATTATTTCTTAAATGTGTAGCTTAATAATGATATTTTTGAAATGTTAAATATAAATTAGAAAACACAGAATGTACAGCGTTGCCCTGGGAACCTTTACTTTCTTTTTTTTCCATTTGTGAAATTTTATGATAGAAACTCTGCAAAGTTAAGGTAGCATTAGCCCAGTCTTTGGGTATATATAATGCAAAATGCTTGAACTTCTGGGACAGCAGCTATTTCTATGGATACAGTATGTTGAACAGACATGGAACAAAGAAAACCAAAACAGTTGGTTCTCTGCTGTCAAGGAAACAAGCTGCTCTTTCTGCTTAAATATCTCTTACCAAAACTAGGAGAAAAAAACCTCCAAAACTCAAGTTCACACTTAAAAAGAAGAAATCTGACTTACAAGCACTGGAATGAATGTATTTTCAGATATTTCTGTAAGGGATATTGTTAGGTCTGATACAGGTAAATCAAGATATCTCCCCAAAAGCCCCTTAGGTTAAGGCTATTCTTAAAGATATATATTAAATCATTTTTTTTTGAGAACAGTAGGAGTCCAGAAGGAAAGTGAGAAAACATTCTGCAGTGTTCCATTTTTTGTGCTGCATGCAGTTTACTTATTTAGATTAAATTCTGTTACTTGTTCTCTTGTAATTCAAACTCCTTTTTTTGCCCCTATTCAAGACATTAGGAGCTTTGTGGTTTAAAATAACAAAAGGTAAACATCATATTTGTTAGAAAACCAGAACATTTTAATGGGTGTAGTTCTTTCAGAAGTATTAAAAAGAGTGTACTGAATAGAATTACTTAATGTGATAAACAGGATAAGTGATGATGCATATATGACACTTCCAGTGTACAAATGACATGGGAGACAGCAGGTACCCAGTAACATGATTAAGGTTACATGAAAGAAAGAGGCTACAAGAAAAACTGAAATGACTCATAACATTTTTAATGTCTTGGAGTTACCTCCTGGTGAGTGACATTCTGGTTCTGATTGGAATAAGCTTCATCTTGAGCTCCTACACTTTAGTGGAGGATATTGCGAGACTCTCAGGGAAGCACCACACCTGCAAATATGTCTCTTCTAAGACAGAAAAATATCCTAGGAAAAAGATTGTGATCTGACACATACCATGTAAGCTCACAGCATTTCTAGATGTGTAAGTAGACCCAAAATGCCCAGCCAGCTTTGAAACAAGTTCACGGACATGAATCCTTGCCTATTCATAACACCATTTCTAATTTGAATCAGTGAGCACAAATGAGGTTGAAGGCAAATGATCTCTTGAGTTAAATTTGGCTTTGTTTATGGACCATGTAGGCTTTCTCTGGCAGGTTTTTAACACCGCTGCTGGGCTTACATATATGATGGCTGGATACCCAGAGTTGTCCCAGCAATGGGTACTCTCCATGTGCATGTTCGTAGCCCAGAGTAATGGAAAAGTTATGTGTATTCAGTACTCTACCCTTCTGTGAAGTGAAGTTGAACTAAACTGTATCACCGTACTCTTCCTGGTGGCTAGGAGCCACAGAGGAACCTGGGTGTATAAAAAAATCTTGTGTCTGGAGATAGTATCTGCCTTGGTAGGAACCTACAGAGAAATTCAGTGTATTTGGCCCATCGCATACAAGTGGTTAAGGTTGATTTTTTAAGAGAATCACCATGAAAATACCTGCTTATAAAAAGTGACCAGAAGTAAGCCCTTTGCCTAGGTATTCTTGTTTGCTATATTAGCTTTGTTTATATTGTAGGCTAGAATTAGTTTTTAGAGTGTTTTTTCCTGAGAAAATGTTGTGAAAAAAATTAAAAACACAGCCCTTAAGGAACAAGAAACTGATAGATTCAAAAGGTATACTCTGAAATGTTGTTAAAGAAGCTACACACAACCTCGCTAAAATAAGAATTACTACTAAAGACCTAGTACTCATCCATAATTAACTTCACAGTGTCTTCTTTACAAGTGCATGGATTATAAAATTCTGTATGTTAACCTTCTTATCTTTGAATTTCCTGGCTTTTCTTACTTTGTTTAGACACTATTGTAGCAGAAAAGAGGAATGGGTTTAGGGGGGAGGGCTAGTTTGTACACTTCTGAATATTTGAGCTGTGTTTAATCATACTCATGTGTGAAATCCTTTATTAAAAAAAAATCAGTTTATCTGATACTTACTGCTCTTTAGTACAGCACAGCTTGGTAGCACTAGGTACGTCTTGTTGAAAGTATGTCCATAAATATGTCCCTTGCAGCACAGAACAGCTTGTTAACTTGGCAATCCTCAGCAATTTGCTTTGAAAAGTTTGCCTCAGTTTTGATAGTCCAAATGTAGGGCAAAAACTCAGAGTAACTTTTTAGCTAATTTTACCAATTGACACTTTCCTCACGGTTTTAACTGCCTGCTTACTAGAACAAGGACTGCAGTGCTTCCTCCTCTTCATTCAATAAGCTTTTTTACAAGTTTTCTTTAATTTTTAATGGGCTGGGACTACTGATTTTCTGTTTTCCTAATGTGCAATCCAAAAAAAGACTCCATTATCTTGAGGAAATATTACTCTATTTTCTTAACTGTATGTAAACCCGGTGCCACTGTTATATAGGGGATGGTATTACTATGAATTTGCAGTGCTTTAAATCTAAATAGAATTACAAAAGTGGGCAAATGCTATCTGTCCCTGTGTCACAGGCAGAATAAATGGGGCACAGAGAGGACAAGTAAATTGACCGGTGCCCAAAAGTTACAAAGGATCAGCGGCCTTGAGAAAATAACAGATTTTTGCATCCTGGTGCTGTCAAAAATTTCTACACTCCTTTTTCATTTTAGCAACATTTTTGGCCATCTTTGTTGGATATTCTTTTTAATGGGAGAATGGAAGGATGCCTACATTATTTCTATACCAAATACATTAGGCTGGCTTTTAGGAGAAACCCTGAAGTGAAAACTCTTGAGTCTATGTTCTAATTTAACCACATGAGGACTGATTGGAGATACTTCAAAGTGGGTTACGATGGTTAACTAAGTGAAAGATAATATCTCTTTGCCATTACAGTCTAGTAGGTCTCATTACTCCTCTGGGCATGCTCCTTAGAATAAATTAAAAGAATCCACTGAGAACCATTTTGCTTTGGGTTTTTTTTTAATGATTGCCAAAAGCCATTTGCTAGAATAGTACAGAATGTTTACAGATGCCTTAGGAAGAAAACAGCAGAATGTGGAACTAATTGTGTTTATTCAAGATAATTATGAAACACAAATGACCATTACTTACAACAAGTCCCCTGACAGCTAGAGTTTTACTCATGAGGCCAGAATCAAACTCAGTAAAGAAAGGCCTTAATGTTAAGTTGTACTGTCCATATGGACACCACATATCAGCACTAGCTATTCCAGTTATTGCTCGCCCCTGAGTGCTCTTGGACCCAACTAGTGTTCGGTACAGAAGAACCACAGCTGCTAACTTTGAAAAGGAAAGGCAGGTGGAAATGATGAGTGCTTCAAAAGGAAGATCCTGCTGGGGTGAGAAGCTCTGAGAAATGCAGCCACAGACTTTTCTGGCAATTAAAGTGGAAGTTGTCATAGGAAATGAACCAGCTTTGCTGCACCAGTGTTGGGCATTTAATCTCATGAGAGAATGGGATGCGTAAAGCAAATCTAAAGACATGAGTATTAATTCCACCATAAAGAACAACGATATACACACTGCATCTGTGTTCATCCCAAAATGGTTTGTCAAGCCATCTCTACATATCCATGCAAAACTGGTATGCATACTTCATTCTTGAATAAGAGGATAAGAGGAATCCAGTGCAGTGTTGGAATTACATAAAAGTAGATGGAGAAGAAAAATAGTGAAAAATTTCATAGTGAAAAAATTTAAGTAAATTGGACCCTAGATTAAGGGAGCTAGGCATAATATGATTTCCTGGTTTTGTATGGGGCACTGAAGTGTCGTTTTTTAATTGATATAGGAGGTTTTCTCTCATACAATTAATATTATTCAAGTGGGTCAATGTCGTTACAGTTTCATTTTATTTACTTCATTCTTGCTATTGCTGTAGTTGAATTGTTTTTGCTTTGGACAAAAAAGGAGATATTTAGATATTATAATTTGGATAAAGACATTTATTAACATGTGGTTCTCACACAGAGAGGTCATTTACATCCTTAACAGTGTGAAAACATGACGGAGGCTGTACTGCTTTTGTTGATTTTATTTTCTGGCAACATACACAAAATCCAATGCTCAGGAATGTCCAAAGGAAAAACCAGCAAGTTCTTTATTGACTTTGGATCTCGCTTGCCTATATGGATGAGGACACACCTTGATGAAATCTTTGCCCTTAAATCACTGTGAGTTTTAGTCCATGCATGTAACGTATGTTGAATGTTATAAATCAACATTCAGTGAACATTTCAAAATTCCAGGAAAAAGGGTATGTGTTAGAACCGGCACACTAATACAGAATTGTTGATGAGAGTTGAAACCCACCAGCAAAAACAAATACTAAAGAATGCCAGCAATTCAAGGGGACCAGAAATCGTCTCAGTGCACAGGTTGGATCTTAGCAGTCTGGATCCCTGTTAACCAAGATCCCATGTTTCAGTCTTGGTGCTTTTTCCTGTGAAAGAAAATCTCCACTTAGCACAGCATTTAATATGGCCAGAAGAAATTGGACCGAGATCTCAAATTAGTTCTCAAAAATTTTACAGATGGTTTATCACACCTCCTGTGGTTGTTCAATTTCTGAGGTAAGTAATAGTAAGTTCACTCATATCCAGTAATGAGCCCCTCATTGTCATTGTTTTTCCTTGCCCTTTTCCTTACTCCCTTCTCAAGGTACTGCCAAGCCTGCAGGCTTTTGCTGGTACCCCCAGGTACGTGCTGACACCGAAGATGCTTCTGCCCTGCCAAGGGCAGAAGTCACTTCCCTGGGGACAGAAAACAAAAGGGAGTGAACCAAGAGAACTTGCCTGTCCTGGGGCATGGTTGTGGTAGAGCAGCAGGAGAGCTGGCTCCAGCAGCAAGGTCCAGGTGTTGCTAGTGTCCAGGTAAGCGCCCCGGCGGGGTCCCCTCCACCTTCCACTGGGCTCATGGCAGAACCAGTCACTTCTCTGTGGAGAGTGAACGAGCAAAGCAGGTTGTTTCGGGTGGACTGAAATGATTCATGGTGCTAGGTGGAATTTGGTGACTCCTGTTTGGTTGTTTGGAAGAGGCAGGGGATTAGAAGATTTCAGAAAGCTCACTGTAATGTTTCTGCTCTGATTTCATTTTTCATATAATGGTGTAAGAAGGGAAAAATTATTTTGAAAGGATTGAAGAACCTCAGAATGAAATTACGCATATAACTGTCAAGCAAAAAGCTTCAGCAGGGCTTGAAAAATTTTCCATAGGGTTTTCATTTAATAGTTTTAAACAATGTTTTACTTAGACCCAGACCTGCTTTTTCTCATCAACTTTTCAGTTCAGCCAGCTGAGACCAGAGGGTCAGTCCCTGCTGGTGACAACCCTTTTCCCTGCCTGTTACAAGGACCAGGCTGTGCCGAGTTCACCAGTTTCCCAAACCATATTTTTAGCCAGAAGGAAGCCTTACCTCTGCCCTATGGGGATGTCATTTTCTTCTACCACTACACTTAAAGGTACAGGTTGAAGGGATGTGTGAGGGAAAGAAGGGGGAGAAGCAGAAGGCAAATAGCATTCCGGGGTGGACAGTTTATACTAGCAAGGGTTCCTTGAATCTCTTGTCCAGAGCATTGGGCAAGGAAAAGAGTGGGAATTAATCTTATGGAAGCTGCAAAATAATAACAACAATGAAAAAAAAAGTAAACTTATTTAAAAACAAACAAACAAACAAAAAAAACCAACCAACAAACAACTTGTCAAAATCTCCCCAGCATTACACAGGATCTCTTAGCAAAGCAAAACCACAACCTGGTGAACTTGACCTCTAAGCCCACATTTGAGTGGACTGCCTTCTCAGAGGTGACTGCAAACAGCTTCTAGTGATGCCAGTCAGCTGGGCAGAACGAGAGAGGGGGACCTCTGCTTGCCTTCCCTTCCTTGACGGCCTTACCCCATAAGGGTTAACGAACTGCCTGCCAGCTGCCGGGCCCCCATAACCACCCTGCTCTGCTTTCAGCCGCCAGCTGATCCCCCTGCCAAGCCACTGAGGTGAGAGTTCACCGACAGAGGTGGATGAGGTTAAAGATAATAAGAGTCTAAACATCCACAGGGAGTTCAGCTCATGTACAAAGTCATAATTACATAAGCCATTACCATTGTCCGGGTGAAAAGAAATCGCTGCAAGCAGGGGTAGAAAGAATTTGCAAAGACAGGCTTAAGAACCAAGGATGGAAAATATCAGACTTTCTCCAGTGGATGCACCGTGGCTTTAGCTAGGCTATAAAATGAGGATTGTTTGGTTATTCAAGTAGAAACCTGTTAAATGGATAACCTTGTTGCAACAAATTTTAATTTTTTTAGCAGGTCTGTTCTTTCAACAGGTATTGATTCAAGCAGCCTCTGCTATTTTTATCCAATGCATTTTAGAGGCACAGAAAATGCCACTGAGGATTTAAACCCCCAGTAAGCTGCACAGAGGCAGCGTTTGTAACACTGCTTGCTGCTTTCACAAGCTGGACAAACCTCATACATTATGGGCCAAATTATGCCCTTGGATGAGTACGCCTGATTCCCACTGCTGTCAATGTGGCTGTCATAGAAATCTGTGGGAGACCAGCTTGTGCATCCAAAGAGGAATCTGGCCTAAAATCTATTGTGCTCATATTCCTTGTTACTTAGATATTTCTTGTGTCTGCCTGACTCACTTTCTTTTTTGTCGAGGTAAAATAAACACTTTTAAAGATATTCTTAAAAAAAAAAAGAAAGATAAATGACCTCTACTGCTACAATGTTTTGTTTGTGTGCGACTATAATTAATGGATGTTCTTTATCCAAGGTTTCCTTGAAAAGCCACTATACAGATGGGTTTATAGATGGGTTTATAGAAATCTATGGTGTTTCTGCAACCTTTTGAGTTTTGGACAAGCCTGGCTGATATCCCCTACAAAGTGAGCAAACATGGTCATTTCACCCCAAGTTTTACTCTGTCACTCCTCAGTTGCCCATGAGTGCTGCCCTCCCCAAAGAAAATCCCTGAAGTGAGCCATTCAGGAAACATTCTGCTGCCACCTGAGTGAAACAGGAGCATCCCCCCTCTTCACTCAGGTGGCTTGTCTGGGAGTAAAGGGTGGCCTGGATGAAATTATTTGCAAATATAAAATGCTAGGAAAAGCCAGCTTTGAGGTGGGTAGCCCCCATGAAACTCAGGCTGAACATACCTTGTGCATCCCCCATGGGTACTATTGTGGGGAACGTGAGGCCACATGGATGACTGTAGGAAGGATAGCTCTAAGGTCCAGCTCCTCTGGAGTTATTCCCACTGGCCCCTCTGAATGTCTCCTGGTGTCCTGAGCCACCTCTGTGAGCTGGATACCAGGTTTGAGATTTACTCCTCTGCACGGTTGCTTTGAATTTATTTTATTCCTAGGCAATTAGTTGCAGTGGTAAATTTATACATGCATTCAGCATTGTCGTAGTCGTATCTTGCCTGAGGGCATATTGATCCTTGTTACCATATTGACTTGATGCTTTTACATCTGCCAGCAATAGGTCTACACATTTTTTTTTCTACAAAGATTGCACATTTTCCTTCCTCTGCCCCAGATCTCCTTCCACACAGTCTCCTTTCATTAAAGGTAAAACAATATTTCTTTTTTAGTGCAACTTTTTAAATGTGTCTGTGTTTGCTCAGGTTAAGGTTGTGCAATGATTTCTGACTCTAATGAAAAGAAGGGGTAAAGCAAAATGTTGGAAATTAACTGGCAACAGAACTTCCTTTCTAAATGATAAACACACAGAAAGCATATTTTGTATTTGCTTTCCAGAGTGTAAGAAAAAAAGCAAAGGGGAAGTTACCTGTTCATTTGTAATTAAATCACTGAAGAAGAGGGGAGCAGTAACAAGTTGGTCCTTGGCGACTGATAACGCTTGCAGCAGCAAAGTTGCCACCACAGGCAATTTCTTATTTTCACTTGTGTTCTCCATACAGTTTTAAATATAAAGGTCATTAACCAAAAGCAGGTGCTAAAGTGAGTCCAAAATAGTTTTTGCTTAACTTTTAGCATTTACTTAACTGATTACTCGTTACAAATCTGACACACAGCAGACATAACAGTGCTCTCAAGGAGATTAAAGGATTAGTCACTCACTAGCTTAATCAGATTAATCAGAGATTTTGAACACAATATATAATACTATCCACAGAAGGGATACATGATAGCCACATGCTCGCCTGATTTGGGGAGGGATACTAGGGGTGGACAGACCCACAAAAAAGAGAGCAGAAAAAATTTCTAGTTGTCACAAGGATTTTTCTAGTTACTGCACTTATAATACCACTTAGAGACCTTTCAATTTCAAGTGGAATTACAAATTCACATTATAACACCAACATCAGCTAGTAGCCTATGCAAAACTATAAGATGACTAACATAACGTCCTGATATAAGCTTGTGATATTGGTATACAGTAAACATATGTGTGTGCTTTTCCTTATTTAATTTTGTATTTGAAAACTTCTTTTTAATATGTGGGGAGAAGTTCTTTTTTTCTTTTTCTTTTGATGTCACAGCATCCAGGATCTGAAACATAAAGTGTAAGGAAGGCCTCTGTAAAATATTAAATGCTTTGTGACAAAATTGGAAGATGCTATTTGATATAGTAAGCTATTCCAAAGTAGAAAAAAAAAAAAGAAAAGAAAAGATTTGCTGTCATCTATGAGAGCTGCCAAGGCTAGAATTTAAACCTGGTTTTACCTGTGGAGAAATCTAGTATTTTTTAAGAAAACATACATTTCTTTTCCATGTGATTTGAATAAGGGGAAAAGTGGAGCAGAATCTCAGCATATTGAAACCGAGGTTTTCCTGTAGTAGAAGTTACTTAACAACTGTAGTATTTCTACCAACAATTAATAAAGAGAAATTATCGACAATATTGATATGAGCCCCATCTTTATATGTAAAGAAAAAGAGCAAGGAAAAATCATTGTAACTGATGCTATCTTAAACTCTTTTCTTAACAAAACCCCAGAACGTTCTCTTACTTCTTAATGCATTTTTTAAAATTTCCTGGTTTTTTTCCATTTCTGGGATAGTGACCTTAACAAGTTCCCTTAGCATTTCAGAAGGTGTTGGTATTATGTCTGAATCATATCTCCCTGACATCCAGTCTTCAGAAAAGAAGCACTTTTAAGAAAGAAACAAACAAAATAATCTCCATGTGCTCCAGGAAAGACACTGTAGTTGGAAGTAGGCCAGGTTTTCACTCTGAAGGATGCTCTGTGCTTGGCAAAGCCCAGAAATGTGTGTCTGCAATGGTTCTTCTGCTAAGATTTTAAGATTTAATAATTATGGTTCTTTAAAGGAGGAACTGCAGCTTAGTGGGAACATAGCAGTTAACAAGGAAAAACCATGTTACCAGCAACTAAGTGTTTGTTATTCAGAAACTGCAAAAAGAAAACTGAACTCTTGGATAGAAACACTCAAACTGTGCAATCTGGCAGCCTGTACCCGGGGTCATGCGTGCGGTACATGTATTAAACGAGTTGAGGTGAACGTCTGTGCCACGTGCAGGCTGCCAACGCTCCCGTCTCTCTCTGCAAAGAGCAACTGGAGGATCGCTCTTTGCCGAGAGGATTCAACAAACCTATTTACAGTGGTCCACCCATACACTCAGTGTTTGCCATCACCTCTCTGGCGGCTGCCCTGCTCCCTCTCCCAGCCGGCCCCAGCCCCGACGCAGCTCCCCACGCTGGATCCTCTTCCCCCAGCCACAGCAGCCGGATTTCAGCCACGCAACCCGTGGCAACCAGCATCCCATCACTGCTCTCCGACAGGAAAAACACAGACACAAACACAAAGCTGCCTTTGGAAAAACAGCAATCGCATGCTCAGGCTTTGCTTTAAAGAAAGAACGTGCTGAATTAAAAATGTGCCAAGAACAACCAGAATGGCATTGCTTTATTTTCACAAAGAAGTCTCTCCTAATTGCACATTAACTGTCTTTTCGTGAACAAACTTGTTTCCACCTAATGCTGACAGTCGCAGGAGCCTGCGTGTATGTGTGTGCCGGGGAGGAGAGGGGGGGGCTGCTTTGTGGCAGTGTCTGTACGTCTCGTGCCTGTGCTGATGGAATTATTGTTTATTTTTTTAATTTTCAGAGGTAGGTTGATGACAGCTGAAGAAGACTGTATTTGCTGAAGAGCAGCATGATGGTAGAGAGGAGCGGAGCTCCTGAGGGAGATCTAATGGTGCCTCTCCTTCCTGCACAGAGATAAAGACTTATAATAAGCGTGTATGTTCACCATCTGGCTCTGTGCATGTGGTCCTTATGGAGGCGAAAGCAGCACAATCTGTAAATGATCAGGAGCCATCGCACTCTCTCCAGAGAATCCACGATGCAATCAAGGTGACAGATGGCATGGCCGCTGCTGTGGCCTCATGGAGAAGATCAAAATCACCTTCAATAAACTCTGACTGAAATGGGCATGAGCACCTCAAAAAAGTCAGTTTGTCAGTCAAACTGCGACAGCAAGCTGCATTGGGGAAACATAGCGGCCAGCTCTCTGTTTTCAATCGTTTCCGTCTGACTGAGCCTGAACTATGATCTTTCTCAAATTGTCCTTTCTGTTTAGCTGAAGCAGGCCAGCAAATTGCCAGATTCATAGCTTTATTGAAGGAAATTGAAAACATGATGTCCTCAATTCAAGGGACAAACAGCTGGCAGGTGCTTGGACACCCAAGCACATAAAATGGACCCCTAGTCTTTTGGACAAGTTTATCCAACTTTTGTCGGAATAAATATAGATATATAATAAAATAGATATAATAAAATTCCAATTTAGGCAGGGTTTATCAGGCATTAGCTGACAGTGATTATATGGCTGCAAATGGACCTTGCGGTATGTATTAAATGCTGGGTTTTCCCATTTATGCTAAAAATGCCACATCTACCTCTAATTATAGTGATTTTTGTTTCCCCATTTTTTCGATGAATATCTTAGTATAGCCTTTTTGCCATGGCTGCTTATCAAGTAGAGGCATTGAGGGCCCAATCCTGCAAGGTTCCCAGCACCCCTGACCAGGCGGCTCAGCACCTTACAGGATCAGCCTGCCCCTCCGAAGCACTCAGCTGCTCCCTGGCAACCCAGCCCCTCCACCTCCACCCACACCACCAGCAGCTCCAAATGTTGAATTACCACCCTCACACAGGTGGGGAGGTACCTACTGGGTGTTTTCTGTTATTTGTGCAACTGCGTGAGCAGCCAAGGACTAGGTGAGCTTCCATGAATGTGGTGGTGAAGAAACATATCCATTCCTTTTTGTTTTTCCTAATTCTTTCTACTTTTTATACTTGTTTTTTACTGTGTCCTTGGCTTGATCAGCTCCTTTTTTTAAGGGAAGCTAAAGCAACACACTTGTCACTGTTTTGAAGCTTGCACATGAGGGTTTCCAGGCTGAAGCCTTATTGCCAGGCTGAAGCAAGAAGGACACACTGAGAGGTGGTATTCCTCTGAGAAGGTCAGCCTTCCTCCCACCCATGGGATCCTGCCTAGAGATCTTCCTGGGGCCTACCATGGATTTGCTTTGGTACAAGAAGTGTATCGACGGCTGCATCCCCACTCCGTGTGGCAGATGGTCACTGTCTTTCTCGGTTTGCTTGCTTGCATGTTTGCTTCTCTTCTACTACATTTTAAAAAGTCCCTGTCGCCCTTAGCCTTTCCAGCTACTCATTTTTAGCTTCGTTACTCGTGAAATATTCTAGAAAGTCCTTTGGCCTGGTTTGAAGTCTGTTAATGGCAGTGAGCCTTTTTATCGACTTCGCTGGGTTTGAATAAGTCCTTGGCAGGCACTTCTCTGTACAACAGAACTTTATCAAAGGCAATTTTTTTTTTTATTTTATTTTTCAGTTGGGTGTCGAGCATAGGTCGCATTTTAAACCCCAGGTTCCTGTTCCATGTGACTAATTTTGCACATATAGCTGACCAACCTGGGTTGTACTTTTTATGTCTGCAAAATAAATAAATAGGTTGCCTTTGTACTAGCTATCCCTGTTCCTCTCTACCACTGTGACTTTTTGCATGCATGGGAGAAGAACCGTGCTCTCTCTCACCAGTACACAGACACCAAAAAACTGGGACAGAAACGGCCCAGTCTAAGCCCATCATTTTCACCAGGCAGAGCGGTATTTTGCTGGTCCTGCACTCTGGGAGTTATATAAAAAGGCAGTGGCAAAACCTTGATCTGACAAACTAAGAGGTGCTGCTAGGAGAACGAGGAGGGAGTTTTAGAGCTAAACTCCTGAAGGTTTCTGCCCTCTCTATTGAAAAGTTTGATTTGGGAGTACCAGGTCTTGCACTTCTTTTTACTCTAATGTGGTACCAAGGAGCACAGCAGACAGGTATATGAGCAATTTTTCCCAGAGCTGAACCTTTTCACAGTTGGCTGTGCTGTTGGTGTCCAGTTCATCCTCAGGGAAGCATCTGAGTATTGCATGGACAGTTCCTATGGTGCAGTTTCCAAGACGGAGCTAAAATAACTGTGTAAAATATTCAAATACACTTAATAATACTATAAGCTTGAGATTCTTATGAGGACCTTGTCAAAACATCTGAATATCTGACACCTTTATTATGGCAACCAACCTGCGTGGTGACACACTAAAGCATTTGGACACTAGGATTTTGAAATGGAAGTATTTTGAAAAATTAATGTACTTGCCACAAGCAACACTTAATTGGGGTCTCTCTAAGTTGTAGCTAAACCTTGGTAGTTTTCTGTCTTTGGACTATCTCCTCACTCCTATTTTATTTGCTGTTTGTTTCTCGCTGATCATGAAGGGAGTAGCAAGGAAGTCTGCTTTGCTCCTTTGGTAAGGAAGGCAAAGTCCAGGTCAGGTAATTTGGTTGACAAGCCTCAGCCTACAGCTATGCTATGGAGCGCCCTCGTTACAGAATATATTTTCCCCTACCTTCAGAGGGTCCCTGCAAGGATTCTGTTTTCTGTCGGAAGAGAGGCCTGAATGGGTTCCTGTGTGGGAAGCTGAAGGTGAAACCACCTTCTCAGACTGTTTTGAATATAATGAGTGGTTTTACTTTTTGTTTAGTGGGTGACATAATGCACATCACATAATGGACAGCAAATTTCAAGAAATATCTGCATTAGATCAACAGAGAAAAAGCCATGCCCATTCAAAATTTGCCACTGCATGGCTAAGAAATCTGGAGGTCTTTCTCCAACAGAGGGAAGTTTCACTTAATGCATAGACATTCGATGTCATATATTATGAGGAGGAAAAAAGGATAGGTTTGTAGATAATTGAATGAAGTGAAGGGAAATTTAGGGCCAGAAATGCTTTTGTCCTTGAATGTTCTTTTATCGTATTCCAAATAGGGACTCCATGTCATGGACCTGTGAATACAAAGACTGCTTTTAAATCTCTACTTCCTGCATGACTGACACTTAAATTCAGTAACATCTTTCAAGATATCCTTTGTGCACATTTATTTCAAAATAATGTATTGAACCTGCAAAATCTTATTAGAGTATTTTTTCTGCAATTACACTTCCATATTATGTGATCAACATTTAAGTTGATTGTCCCTTGTTTTAATATGACCTTATACCATGACAGGATAAATACAATGACAGTCACTGTCTGAAATTAAACAGCTTTTACAGCATGTACTGTGGGTATTTTGTTACATATTGATCAAGGGGATAGCTGATTGAAAAAGGAAAATGTTTTGTTTTCTGGAAGAAAAATACAGAATTTGGAGCCTAGCAACGTTGCCTGGGGAACATTTAATAATGTTGCTATGCCTGCCACATACCAGGGAAATGAACTTCCCAGCTATGCCTAGAAACCCGGGATCGCTCCTTACCCTCCTTTTGTTTGTTTGCTTGCTTTATCTCTTTTTTCTAACTATTCTAGTTAGAAAAACATATTGCTTCAATCCTTTTTAGAAATAATTTAAAATGGAAGGAAGTCAGGAGACGGGGAATATGAGCATAAAGCAACCCACTCTCAGGAATGGAGTCTCAGTTCAGGGCAATTTCCATTCCAGTTCCCTGGACAGCTTTATGGGGAAATGGGATGTTCTACTTCCATGGTTATCACCGCAGCAAAGGCAATGAAATACCCCCTTAAGAGGAGGTCAACAGAGTCCACTATCAAGAACAGGAGGTTTCAATGGAGAAGAGGAGATGAGAAAATTGAAATAAAGGATTGATTTCAAACAACAGTGCCAGTGCTTCATACATATGACTGTCTTTCTTCTAATGAAAGTACCTCATAGAGGGGAAAAAAGATTCATAAACACAGCAGATATCTTGTGTGTGTGTACTAACATGAATTTCTTGCATTACTCTGATCAGCTATCACCAGAAAGAAGGAATGGCTATCATATTGTTCTACTGTGAATTTTTCTTTTAAAATTTCTGGGACATTTTACATAGTCTGATGGTGAATATGCTGGCATCAGCAGTATGGACTGAAATATAGAGGAAATCAAACTAGTATGGAGTGGCCATTTGGAAGTATTTGGATGTGTGTTTTAAGATTGCAAAAATAGATATGGGCAAAAAAGGGATGTTTTGCATTCAGTTTTTTCTTTTGTGCATGTGGACACAGAATTACCATTACAAAAGGTAGACAGATACATTTGTGGATGGTATTAAATAGCTACAAAAACTATGCTCCTGTTTAGAAAGGTCCATTTACACAGTGGTCTCAGCCTGATTTCTAATTGTTCATGTATTGCTCTTTGAACATAAAATCCTGTAATTGCTCCTGTGGTAGGAGCAAATTAGTGAACTCAGAATGGTCTATCTAAAATCAGAAACCAGGAGCTGAAAATATTCAGTGACTGTGGTATATTTCATGTAATGAATGTACCAAGAGCCCTCAGACCGTTATGTACTTGCATTACTATTTTGACAGCAGCTGCTACATCTGGGTGGTAGGTAGGGTCTGCTCCTACCTACCTGCAGCTCCACCAGAGTCAAAGAATGGAAGTCTGATAAGAGGAGACGCATTGCTTTGTATGATAAAAGGTACTTTCTTTGTCTGGCAAACCACTCCTTTTGTATGCACATCAACCAGATGGCCATTTCAGTTTGTCTCCGGCTGTGAATCAGACAATATGGCAGAATTAAGGGAAAAGCAAAACCTTCCCCTCCACCCCTCCTCTCTGTACATAAAATTAGAAATCAACAACCTTTAGGGAGATTTAATTTTAATACTTCATTTCTTTGGTAATTTAGGGACTTTCGACTTGCTCAGTCAGTTACCGTGCATCACTCTCGTTAATGTGTGACTAGCTAAATGCTTAAGGACCACAAGACAGAAAAAAAGGGGTAAGAAATTAAATAACAAAAGAGGTGTGAGAGGCAGTGGCTATTAAAAAAAAAAAGGGTAATTTTGGTGCTTTGATTTGATACAAACTACATTTTGCATGGTGAGATTCCTGATGATGGTACATAGGCAGTGATTGCAATTCTCTTTCATGTCATATCAAGAAGTCTGGGGTCTTGTAGGATTAAGCACAGGAAGTCCTTTGCTGATGATCTATGTTGTTTTGTCCTACACTGGAGACCATTCCACATCATTACCCTGCAGAATTTGCAGAGAATTTGGAAAACCAACTTGTTTCGGGACCAGGGGGTGAAAGGCAGCTACCCCACTGCAGGCAGCTCCCACATGGTTGGGGAATGTAACATGCTCTTGGTACCTAAATTTGATGGGTTCAGCTGGAGAGGAAGAATCAAGGTGAGGAAAGAGGGCCAACAGAAATCTCAGTAAAACCAAATCTACAAAAAAGTCTGAAAACGGCAACGGGAGCCCTAAGGACCTTGGCTGTTGGACTTCTAGGGCAGAAAGGTCTTACGAGGTTTACAGAGACCTAGTGTACACAGCATGTAGTTGCTAACATAACTTTGAGTTTCCTGACACTGTTCATTTGACTTATTTGGCAAAACTGTGTGGATAAAATTTGACAATAGCTAGAAACTGACCCCAGGCCACTAAG